>JAGDQP010007128.1:947-30288 GCA_022664845.1 Lepisma saccharinum
TGTGTGTGTGTGTGTGTGTGTGTGTGTGTGTGTGTGTGTGTGTGTGTTTAATAATATGGATAAAATATCTCATTAAATTCTGACGGGTTTTTGAATCTTTATTTATTCGTGGCCTTTAGGCAATTTTCACTAAGGGTAGAGAAAAGTACAATCACGCCCTTTGCATAGCGTGAAAACAACAACTAACAAGTAACACTATTTCAAGTGGACACTCAGATCTAGAAGAGGTATAGGTACATATTTAAAATCAGCATAAAAAACTGAGTTTGTGTGTAAAATATTAGGTGCCTTTGACCAGTGTTTGAAGAGAAATTGTTGATCCAATAGTCATATAAGATAAGACAAAATGAATTTTATGGGTGGTAACAGCACTATGGCTTACACCCTTCCCGTCCAATAGTCAGATTCTTCTCTGTGGAGAGTGGTATAAATGGGTTGAAATACCATTATACTTTTAAATTACTGAATGAAATGAAAAGCAAATACATCGTAATGGTTAGTGGGTGGAATGCGCTTCCTTGTGGAGGGTATATTCTTCATGGCCGCCATCTTGAAGTCCGCCATATTGAATCTCGATTGATTGTCTTAAACGGGAAGGGGGTCTTGAAATATGTCATGCTGGGCTAGAAGTTTACGAGAAATACCTTTCTGAAGTCAGTTTTTTCGTAAATGCAATCTTATGAGAGATAAGAGTATGTCACGCTAGTAATACAATAGCCAAGAAACACCCATTTCTTCACGAAATAACGACGGAAATGAAACAAAATGGATACAAATTGCTCCTGAGTATTGATATGGATTTGTACACATTTGGGTTTCATTTCCGTCGTTATTTCAAGGCAAAATAGGTGTTTCCAGGCTATTGTATCATTACCGCAAGCTAGCGTCACATACTAATAGCTCTCACATTATTACATTTACACCAAAACTGGCTTCAGAAACGTATTTCTCGTAAAATTCTAGCCCAGAATGACATATTACACGACCCCTTTCCCATTTAAGAAATCAATCGAGATTCAATATGGCGGACTTCAAGATGGCGACCATGAAGAATATACCCTCCACAAGGAAGAGCCTCCTACCCAAAACCATTACTGTGTATTTACTTTCCATTTCTTTCAGCAAGTTAAAAATATAATGGTATTTCAACACTTTTACATCACTTTCCACAGAGAAAAATCTGACTATTGTATCAACAATTTCTCTTCAAACACTGGCAAATGGCACCTAATATTTTACACACAAACTCAATTTCTTATGCTGATTTTAAATATGTATACCTCTTCTAGATCTGAGTGTCCACTTGAAATAGTGTTTCTAACTTGTAAGTTAGAATGAGCTGTCGCTGGTATGATTCCAAGAACCTTCCAACGCTCTACGAACTTAGCTTTGGTTTGGTGTTGGATGGCTTTGGATTCTTAGTACGCGTTTAATACTACTTCCTTGTCTTTTCATCATTACTTACTGGTTTAATTGTAATTTAGAGAAAATATATAAAAAGATCCTGTACCTAGGTATTATCAGTTTTTTCAAGAATCTTTTAATATTCATAACCAGGGGTCTTACGCACTTAACGACTACAGATGCCAATATTTTTCATTGGGCAGTGTTTATTCTGCTATACTTTTTCATTCAAGTGCACCTGGAGTTAATTTGAACGTTCCCTAATACACAAATGTAAGTATAATGACATAAGATTTAGAATTTCATCTAAATATTATATGTATGGTGTATTTAAAACAATAGGGATTTCGTGGTTCTCTTCCAAATGCAAGATGGCGGATGGACGCACTGGGAGATTGACGGGCGGCCATTTTTAGCTTCAGAATTTGGCAGCTTGGGCGTCTCCTTCTATTTTAATTCCTCCATGGGTGTACCAATAACAAAGCAGTATAAAGACTGTTCAGCAGTAATCTCGAAACATAGTTGGATTGACAGATAACAATCCCTGCTGCAAGTGAACATACAGTTGGAATGCTTCAACTTAATATTTTAACAAAAATTACTTCAGTAGTCAAGCAGTGAACAACAATTTGTTCTGTGCCCTACTGAAGAAACCGATGTAAAAAAGAGCAATAAATATAATTTATTTTTCATCCTTTTCTGTCCAAATACTGCATCACTATTATATATTAAAAGAGTGGCACCTCTGTAAGCAATTTCAATCAAGCTCAAACCATTGAAAGTGTTAACAAAGGATGCGATGGTGTAATGATGGTAAATAAAATGAGATGACCTAAAAAATCAGAATTTGAGCTAACTCACATTTCAATATTTGAGTTTGAGCTGTGCTGAGCTAATGTCCCGAGATTGATTTTAATTGACTTCAAAAACTAACTTTAGCAAGGTCTGGTGTACTGTACATAGCAGAAAAGCAAGTTGGTGCAAACCTTATAATATTTGATGTAACATCGCCTGCTCGTTAATTAGTACATAGTTTTGTTTAACTGGAATGACAGAGACTAAGAATTTTTTAGATACTTTTTTTTTAACTTTGATTTTCCATCTATTATTCATATATTTTTGAAGATATGTAAGAATAAGGACTACTTTTCCGGCAAGGGTGAGTTGCTTGCGATTTGGGTGAGTAGCCAATTGAAACACGTATTTTATTGCATATTCTACGCATAGCACGTGTTTTAATTGGCCACTCACCCAAATTGCAAGCAACGCACGCTTTAAAGAAAATCAGTCCTAAGTAATTTTGTATTTCAACGTGTTTCTGTGTATTTTGGATAGCTTATTTTGTAAAGCACTCCGGGTGTTATTTTTGTTGTTTTCAAGTACCTTTTCCCCAAATGTTTCGCTTTTCTGTAGCTTTCCAATTCTGTTTCTTCTCAAACGAAGTCATTTAGGGCCGATTGCAAAGACGGAGTTTAGTATTAGTATAAGTAGACTTAGGTTTAAACATTAATTTTCAAATACACCAGCTTAGCCTAAACCAGAGTCAAACCTAGTTTACGTCTTTGCAATCGGGTGTTAAGAGTTTTCCTGACTGGATTCTGTGTAAGGGCTGATTTTAATTAAAACTTGCATTGCTTGCGATTTGGGCGAGTAGCCAATTGAAACGTGTTTTATTGCGTATTCTAATTGTAATATGTGTTTCAATTGACTATTCACCCAAATCACAAGCAACGCAAGCGTTCATGAAAATCATCCCAACTCCTTTACTGTCCGTCAGAAGACTCTGGCAAAGAAAATAATAATAAGTGACTGCTAGAAGTTCTCACGTATACCTCAATAATAGCGACAGTTGCGGCAATAGTTGATGCCTTCAGTTTCTAACTAAGGATGTTCTAATAGAGAATATGCGATTTTGCCAAGAACATGAAGCCAAACGTCACAGCATAATGCCGTCCAGTTAGCCCACTTACTCCAATCAAAAACATTGTTTTCGGCTAACAAAGATGGCAACAAGCTCTGTAGTTGTTCGCTAATCAATCAGATATGTCGCCTTGGTCGATGCTGTTTTTTTGTTGTTTTTTTTTTTTTCTTCATTCTTTCTCTGCGCATCAGATAGTTGCAAATCCTCTGTTAGAACATCCTTGATTCTCACTAATCAATCGTCATTCTTTATCTTTCTCCCCGGTAGCTAGGTGGTAACGCTCGTTGCCGTGTAATCAAGGGATCCCGGATTCGATCCCCGATGGGACACAAGTGGTTCGGAGCCCACGTTAAACTGTAGATCCCGTCCGTCGTAGCTTATCAGCTCGTTTAAGACGTTAATAAAAATTCAATCAAGTCATTCTTTATCTATGTCCATAGTGCTGTTACCGCCCACAAAATTCAATTTATCTGTGTAACTGAACAAAGAAGAAGAAGAAGAATTGTAAGTACCTTGGAAGTATATTTTTCACCTCGTACAAACGATTGATAAATTTTATTTTATATGGACCATTTTAGTAAATTTAGACTTCGACCCGTCGCGATTATGGATGACATGAGATGACATGTGAAAACAAAACATAAGTTTAAACGGCAAAGATGAGATAAAGAGCAATCTATTTCTAAAGAATAAAAGACTATAAGCAAATACAGAAGGTAAACAACATTAAATTTATTTTTTTTAAATGTGAAACATAAGGACTATTATGGTCGAAAACTTCATTGACATCTTAGCCAATGAAAATTAATAATTTCCCGCCAATGGCATTTCTCGTGATACTAGATTTGTGCTGCCATCTGACGAGTAGGCCGGAGGATGAAAATTTTCGCATACTATGCACAGTATAGCAAGAAACACTTATTATTTTTGACTCTGTTTTTATTTTTTTTACCTTGTTTTAAGTATTGTAAACTCGTTTCTTCAGCTTCTGTCTCCAGCGCGAGACCACCGGCGCTGAGAGAAGCAGGAATATGTATACTTCCAAGCATGGGAGTAAAGGCTCCGAAGCTGAACATCTTCAGCACAAGCCAATGGCCATTCATTGCAAGTAAGTTAAGTATCTGGAAACTTTAAAGTTTTTTGGGAAGGGCGTTCTGTATCAGTTTTGTTGGAGAGCG
Organism: Lepisma saccharinum; assembly: GCA_022664845.1. NCBI lineage: Eukaryota > Metazoa > Arthropoda > Insecta > Zygentoma > Lepismatidae > Lepisma > Lepisma saccharinum. The sequence goes on from JAGDQP010007128.1 coordinate 5,451, forward strand.
AAATCTCGTAAAATGTCGATAAATTAGCCCCCCCCCCCCAAAAAAAAAGAGAGCAAAACCACGTGTTAGTTTGCTATTACATTCAGTACATTTGAAGTTGCTTAAATATCACAGGGATGGTAGCAATGAAAAATTATCTATTTTGAAAAGTTCTAATCGCATTTATATCTTAATTGAGAGTTTTGTGTTTTCTTCCATTAAATATAACTATATCTTTCTTTCTTATACGTTTGAAACAAAAAGATGAAGTAAATAAACATGTGGCAATCGGGAAATTTGTGTCTAAATACGGCGTGGATTGAATTTCGCATATCCTGTTTTGCACGCAGGAAGTAAACATCGATTTTGTAGTATCCGAAATCGTATTATATCCTCTCTGAGAGGAGATACGAGTGCATGGCCGGAAATTCGAATTGCTTTGGTTTTTATACTACTTTGCACGCAGGTCGGTACGACAGATGCGTTTCTGAGCCTGATCCTTGCTTACAAAATTGATCTGAGAGGCAATGAACCCACTTTTGGCATGAAAGCAAGAATATTGGTGTTTTGTATGGTTCTGTCATGTAATCAAGATTCTAATTCATGCTTTTTTTTATGAATTAAAAAAAAAATCGTATATTATGAATATTGGATGTCCAGATTCTCTGATGGGGAACCTGAAAATTCATAAAAAAAATGAAGAAACTGAATAAGATATCAGTCTTCATATTCCGTATAACTTCAATACATTTTGATATGTAAAAATGTACAAAAAGAATCAGGATTCATATTCAGTTTCTTACGGGCGAAACAGAAACTTGAAAACCGGACCTTTTCTACTCTGAAAATCATATTTAAATACCATTTTGACCAGTTCGATTACGTTTTAGGCTTTTTATGCAAAGAACTAAAATTATCAAGTTAATTTTGTTTTTGTTTCAATGTCTTGTGATGAACCAGCCCGCAGATATTACATTTTCCGTAAACGTCTAGAAACATACATTTTGGTATGCGCCGCAATACAAAAATTGCCACGATTAATCAATTGACGGTGATAAAAATAAAAGAATATCGGTTTTAAACTATTCGCATATAAGGGGTGTAAATATTAAAAACTAAGAGGTCGCGCGACCAAATCCAGTTTTGAGTCATTCTAAGTGGATTACCCCATTATTAACAAATGAATTGTTTATTTGATAACCACAAAAAAACGCCCTTTTTATTTTTATAAGATCACAAGTACTTGATTAGATCAATCTACAAGAAAAATATTCTTCTTGTGTTAGTTGCGCTTTGTAACATATGACTCATCAAATTTAATGGTGTTAAAAAATCATGGAAATGCAATTTCAACATACAATGATATTTTTGGGGCACCCTGCAAGACATGTGGTAGCTTAGTTTGAAAAAGAAAATCTTTAGCTTTAATTTGACATCAAATTCAGGTTAATTGGATGGAAAATAAGAAAATTAGAAAGCCTTTTGTGAATCGCCGTATTACGTGTCATAGACAAAATGAAACCTTGCCATTTTATGGCAATTTTTCATGGCCCTAGTTTTCGTCAGCAAATCGAAAAACAAAAAAAATAATCTTATATCATAGATATCTACTCATATAAAACTTTTGAACAATGTCTAAAATATGAAAGTACATGGAGCCAGGTGCTTTGGCGTGGAATGCCCCGAGGAGTAGAGAAATTGTTTATCTCCAGGGACCAGTTTCATCATAATAGGTGTGTTACTGTCTAAGCATCGAAAGTTACAGTACACACCGAGAGTAAGTACGACCCAGAGAGAGTGATATTTATGTCTTGCATTTAGTCTGGAAGAGGCGTATTCTCTTCTGACAGTGAGATATATACTGTACGCTGCTTGCTTGCTGAATATCTTTTATATAGAAAGCCCTAATGCCAATGAATACTTAAACTATAGTTAATGGTCGATGTAATGGAATACTGAAAGTTCCTAAGGTAGCGAAGGAAATGTGCATCAGTGTTGGTTCATTGGATAAAAATGCTGCATGAAAAGTTAAAGATATCGAAGGTGTACGTAAGATGGATTCCTCGATTGTGAATCAAATGGAAACATCCTCCAAGGAGGAACAACTTCAAACAACTCTCGAAGGAGCTCAGAATCCTTCAAGTGAGAGAAGACAGTGAAAAGTAAGAAACAATAAAGAGGATTTACATAGTTGAGGTCAATGAGCAAAAATCTAATCCTGATAAAATCTTTTTTTAAAAAAACTGAAACATCACACCTAGAACGAAGTTATGGATAAATTATCTTAAAGAGGCTGAGCCATTTGCAAAATGAACAACTCTTGAGTTTTTCCAAACAAAGAAACACTCAAAATAGGTCCTATCTGATGACAAATATATAGATATTGTTACTATATGAAGGTGATACGCTCGTTACAAGAAAAATTGAATTTGTTAGCATTTTACAAAAATTTGCCTCACACCTCAAGGAAAAGGAATATTGAAACCTCTGTTTTTTATGTTCAAATATTACAGTCTCATCCGTATTTTAATGATGTGTAAAACACGTTATAAGTTTTGAATTTCTTTACGGTCTTCAGGAATTTCAGGGTTAGGGCGACTTGATAAGTTTTACTGTATTTTCATAAGAGAATTTTTGGTTGCAAAGCCAGATCTAAGATGTTAAGTAATACTCTGAATACTAGAGAAAATAGAACTTAGTTTTGGATATATCATTTTTGCAATGTTGTAACTTTATCCATATGTGTTTTTCTACCATAGAACAGTGGCGAATACAGAGAGGGGCGAAGGGGGCGCGCGTCCACCCTCGAGGAAATATATATATATAATAGTATTATTTCAACAAATTATCTCAGAAAAAAAATCGATTTATTTCCAGACAAATCTATTTTATCTAGAAATATGATTTTTTGGGAATACTGGTGACATATTCCTTGATCAAACTTACCAATATGAGAGGAAATAGGATTAATTTATCCTTAAAAGATTCACTTAGTGGGAAAATATAAAAAATATCTATTATACCTGCGCCCCTCATCACGAAAATCCGCCACTGTCATACATTACTATAAACGCATAAGTAAGAAAAAATATTATAAATACAGTTGATTCAATATCTAAATGCAATATGTTGGACTTCGATCATAACAAATAGGGGTATTGCAAAAAAAATATCACGGAGACATCACAATTTGCATATTTAGAATATACCTTTACATTCTTACAAAGTAAATGAAAGCCAGTGGGTCAATGGAAAGAAGTTATGACTTTTGTCTTTGTGTTCCTGAAAAGTGGATGAAAATCATTTACGTTCTGTATTTGTTTTTACCGGTGCATTATGGATCCGATTAATGACTTTTTCTTCGATGCCGACTAAAAATACACACATTATTTCCTCTTCCATCCACTTACCACTTTCATATGCAAGGTCATGTTTCCATAAATTGCTTATAAGGACCTTGAAGTCCCAACTTTAAGAGCACAGATAAGAAGCACCAGGAAGAAGCAAATGTAATCTATCGTTGGACAATCGCCAGCAAAGACAATCTGACTTTCACACAGTCATAGATATATGAAAGAAACAGTTCCACAGGAAATGATAATGATCATATGTGCAACATGACAAGCAATACTGACTATAATATTATATTGTGGATTTAATCAGCAAGAATGTAATCACTGAGTTGACGTTCTTCTATAGCTGATGATGGGGCAACTTTGAAATAGATTGCAGGTGATAAATTCTGTCGCTTCTTAGTGTTCGCTGTGTTACATGGGCATTTTGATGGGTAAGTAGATTTAAATCTTCCATTAAATGCTTCCCAGATAGCATGCCAACTTGCAACAAAATTGTCAGTTCCCTGCTTTGAACTTGTCAAACTTGATATCGTAATAAACAAGCATGAAACACTTGTTAGAAAAACATTGTTATAACTAACATAATTCAAGCTTATTGGAACAAGTAGTTGTAATGTTTAATCCATGGTGTTACAGAAAATAATATAAACGAAAATGCCTAGACCAACTTCAAAAGACGTATACACATTATTTTTATGAATGTTTGAGCTTTAATAAGGAATTGGCTAAAACCATTAACCAACATTCGTGGGTGGAAATTAAATATTTCACCCCAAATATTTTTCCTCGTAGCAGTGTTCATATATTTCTCGATTTAACCTGGGTATTGTTTCATTCACTAAAAGGTGAGAAAATATATACCTATGTAGGTTTAGGAAAAGAAGATAGCTATCCAGGACTTATGTGCAGCTATTATCATTCAAGGCTAATGGAGCTTGACTACTGCTATGGCTTTGAGCCGTCACTGGAATAGACGATAATTTCTTGTTAATGAGAGGAAAAATAAATTATTTCTTTTGAAACACACACACCGCCCGTAGCAAGAACGTTATCATGGGAATATTGTCTCTTTGATACTATTAGATTCCTGTAAGAGAAGTTCAAACTTACCCTTTCTGAAGTCACTTTCACTTAGACCCACACAATTCCACTTCCTCCTTTACAGGTTCGCAACCTCTGAACCTCTTCCATAGAGGGGCGCAGATTTTGAGTAAGGTACTATGTTCTATCAGAAATATAGGGATTCTAAAACTAATTTCTAGTTCTACTTCAAGTTCAATGATAACGAGTGAATTCAAATGAAATTTGACAGGATTGATTATGATTCTAATTTAATCTTTTCAATAAAAAAAAAAATACAAGCAAAGTGGCTACAATCACCAGCACATACAAGCTAAAGGCACCGCACATACAGCACTTTCAAGATGTTCCCAATTTCACTCGTATCACCTTATCAATCAATTCAATGAAGCTATGGCTCACCAATGACACTTCCAGCCACTTCTGCTGTAGTTTAACCGATATATAACTTTCCGCCATACTATGAAACTTGTAGTCGGAAATATAACAACCCTCTTCCCTCTTTGGTAATTCAAGCAAAACACTTCAATTTTTATCAACTGAAGTAGCGCTCTTGCGATCGAATGAGCAATCCTCAAACTAGGACCCATACAATCCAGTACTGAATATCTAAGCGAAATGCTAACAACAGATAACTTCACTTTTGTAATACCGAGACACTTCCCTGATATCTTATTAACCACACTAGTGATATTTCGCATAAACTTATTCGTATTTGTGACTTAACTTCTCACGATGTTTTACTAACGACATTTTACGAACTTAACTTTCGTTACACAGACAATTCCCACGATGTCTTAGTAACAGTAATTGGATTCCAACTGCTGGCAAGCTCAGTCAGTTGGCCCAACCCGCGCAGAATTGCGCCTTTTTTCAGGAGAACCAATTAGGAGAGAGTCACGTCACATGTGAATCAGTTTAAAAATATGTCTAACCAATACACAAGGGATCAAAATTGCTGTGTGTGTTACTAAATTTTCATTAAAAGGGGTAGCACAGGTTATATTCTATAAGTCTATTACGGGACTAAGAATTGGTGTCCTTTCTTGGGCGTGTCTTCCGTGTAACAGCCAATAATTCAGATCACCAGGAAAAGAATGAACAATCCTCAGACAGACTCGTCCTCAATGACATGAGTTCAAGGGTCACATTCCATCTTGGGGGAGAGGGCAAATGAGATCAGAGGTAGAGATGCAAAGACGAGGGCCAGCTACCATTACAAGAAAGAAAAAGCTACATAAGCTTTCTGGCAAGATAAGTGGGAACATTGCTTACCAGGACGAGAATTAATGAAGGAGAGTGACCTTGAAGGCTCGACTCTGCGTCGATAAGATAAGATAAAATTAATTTTATGGGCGGTAACAGCACTATGGCTTACGCCCGTCCCGATACGGGGAGCCCCATATCTTGGTCATGTCAAAATTTAGCTGTTGATTAAAATAATAAAAAACAAGATATAAAAGATGAAGATGTAAAAGGTCTTCACACTCAACCTACTGGTGTAAATGGCCAGTATAACGAGGATGCCCGTAAATGGGCCCTCGCAAGCTAAAACAAAAATAGACCATAAAACTTAACAGCTAAGGAGCATAATCATATAAAATAAACGGAAATCATAAAACGCACTGCAAAAACTAGTTAAAATATTACCGTTTAAGTTTATACCTCGGTTTCCCTTTCCTGCCCACGAGATTAAAATCCATATCCATCAGGGGGTCCTCAACCATGTCAGAGGACAAAGATGAACTTGGTTGATGGATAGTAGATGCACACTCGTCCTGAGCTAATTGTGCAGCCAAAACGTTCGTCAAAGTCTTAATGCTCGTAGCGAGAGGTGAAGTTCGAGCTAATTTGGAAACTTTATAGGGACTAAAAGTAGGCGTAACCCGTCGAGATCTAGAACTCTGCACAGGTGGTTTTTGTCCCTGACTCTGTGTCGGTGTATTGCCAGAAGTCTCTGATCCTTTCGCAGGCGTCGGAGGATCTACACGCAGATCAGACTCTGTTTGTGTTGAAACATTAACTGTCTGCGTACTAACCGAGACAGTTTTAACTGCTATTTTGGCTACAACATGTGAAAACGCACCAGAGGGAAGGGTGCGCTGAGACTCTCGTAATCGACGTTTAGCATCACCAGCGGATATTTTCTCTGTCACCATCAGCTCTCTAATCCGTTTTTCCTCTTTAAAGACCGGACAGTCACGCGACCAGGCCGTGTGATCACCCTTGCAGTTAACACACTGAGGTTTCAGTGATGTGAAAGGATCCGCACCATGGCTACTGGTACCGCATATTGCACATACAGCAGAGGTCGCCTTACACGACGTGCTGGTGTGTCCATAGTGCTGACATTTAAAGCAGCGGAGCGGACTCGGTATATAAGGACGGACAGGTAAGCAATAGAAAGCTGCCTTCACGTCCCTCGGAAGCTGTGGCGTGGCAAACGTCAAAATTAGCGAGCGTGTGGGTTGGAGTTCGCCACTCTTTCTTGTTTTAATGCGTCGAACGTTGACGACACCTTGGCTGGAAAGTTCATTCTTAATCTCCTCTTCAGGGACATCTTGCAAATCCCAACAAGAAATTACGCCCTGAGTAAAGCTCAGTTGACGGTGTGGTTCAACATAAACTTCAAATTGACCTAGTGACTTCAATTTCAGGAGATTGGTTGTTTGTTTATCGCTAGACGTCTCCACTAAAAGTGTGCCGTTGCGAAGCTTTTTAACATGTTTGAGTTCGCCGGCAACATGAGCTAGTTGCCTTTGTATGACGAAAGGGGATAATCCCTTCAAACCACCTGGATTTTCTGTCTCATTCTTAACTTTAATCACAAGATATCGCGTGATAGTCAGTACGATACTTGTCTGTTCCTCTACTGCAATATTCTCTTCTTTGTCACTGGTTGAGTCATTAGCGGTATGCGCCTTCTTGCTTACATCAGTGACTTTATCTTCATTCTGTCTCTTCTGTTTCTTTCTCTCTTTCCCCGAAGGCGACTTATTAGGATGTGGTGGAGCCATGATGAATGTTAGCCGTAAATGCCCACACTTCTCCGTCTTCGTTCTGAGGAGCCAACGAGGCTGCCGGGTACTACCCTCATCACCCTTGTCAGCAAGCTGGAAATCGAGGCGAAGTCCAATGACTTGGCGTCGAAATCACTTGTACTCCCGACTGATGGATACTTGGGACACCCACTCCCCCGAGTGTTGGCGAGACCAAAGGTCCGAAGAGCTCCCCAATGGCGCACTTCCCAGTCTTAACGAGCTAGACCATCCAAGAATCTGCTGTCAAGAACTAGGCGCTATCCAATGGTTCCGCCCCCTTTCCCCTGGGCCCAGGGGCCATCGTCAATGCAAATACATCCTGTCACATCCTTGGTCTTTGCGCGGAGGCGCAACTCACAGCACAAGAGGAGATGAAATAATGAGTCATCAATGGATGAAAAATGGGGTGAATGTAAATGAAATCCTCTCGGCTGGTCCTCCTTTCAGGCAGCGTAGATGTTTAGCTGCGAGGGCTGATTGCAGCCAGCAAAAGCCAGCTGGACGATGGGGTCGCCAATTCCCTACGCCGTATACGAGCAGCGATGGTCTGCTGCTCGGGCTATGTGATGATGCATCACGGTGCGGCCCGTAGGCCTGCGATGAGGTCGCCAATCCCCTACGCATGTGGGAAGTAAAAATTCTCAACAGAGAAGCCCTCTGGCCCTGCTGTTGGACTTCCCATTGGCAGCAACGATGTTATCAGCTGCCAGGGCTGATTGCAGCCAGTAAAACTGACTGGGCGATGGGGGCGCCATGTCCCGACGCCGGGGGACTCTGCGTCGAGTCGCCAGTTCTGAAGTAAGCGAGTGACCTTGGACACTAGACCACAAGTAACCTTTTTTCATTTCCTTGTATACAAAAATAATATTGTGGATTATAGAGCTTACTAAAGACATCAACTGAAGTTCAAATGATCCAGAATTGTATGTTTTAGTCTTATTGTAAAGTTAAATATCTGATCTTCATAGGTCATTAAACAGACAGACCAACATCGGTCTGATTATTTGCTATTCCCGTATGGAAAGAAATGGGTAAGATAGAGATCAGGACACAATTTGTAGTTATAATCCCGGTATTTACCTGGTGGAACTGAGTCAAAACCTTCAGGATGGCCCGTGTGTCTCTCTACTGTTGCATATTTGGAGTCAGGGACCGAAACTTCACAAAACCACGGGAGTTGTGTGATTGTGCGCACGTACTTACACTACATTAAATTATGTAATAAGGCTGCTAATGATTTCATTTTTAAAAATGAGGACGAAATATATTGGTTTTGGGTCGATGAGTTAAAAAAAATGACCCGTTTGTCGCCATCACCTACCCACAATGTTGTCATAACCGATATAGATATTTGTAACTACAGGGTGAGTCAAATGTCGCAGTACTACCTTGTGGTTCACCAATCATGAAGGGGATGAATCATCGTAGTACCCAAATGTGGCATGGTGAGAAAGGGCTACATTTTGGATAATCAACATGGCCACTAGGGTGTGCTGATTTTTTTTTTCAGATATTGGGGTTCGAGTTGTCATCAAAAGTTGTGCATTGGTACCAAATAAAACATGCCAAATATGGCCGTCTTAAAACAATATTTAACCGGGGCTCCTGGACCCCTAAAGGGCCCTATATATATATATATATATTGCAAAACAAGTAATAAAAATATGATACCAGTTTCCACAAGTTAGGGTGGGTTCGCGTTATGAAAAGTTGTGGATTGGTACCAAATGAAGCCATGTCAAATATGGCCGGTTTTGGTCGTCAAACGTTTTTGGCCATTTTCAAACTAAAATTTTCGCGGGCTGCGGATCCAGACTAAATGTTTTTTTGATTCGGCTGTGTTTCGGCGAAGAAACAGAACAGAACATTCAACAACTTTTGCACACTACTCAAACTCACATTTCTAAAACAAAATTTTTTTCGACCATTTTCGATTCAACTAAACAAAAACTTTAGACAGTTGAGTTTGAGTAAGGAGTAAAAGTTGTAGAATGTATAGCTGCTTGTTCGCTGAAACAAATCCGGATCAAAAAATATTTAGCCGGGCCCCGGAGCCCGAGATCTTTTTTAAACTGCCAAAAGGGGGCACATTTGACATGACGAAATTTCATACCAATGCACAACTTTCATAACTATTCGAACCCCAACTTGTGTAAACTTGTATCATATTTTGACATTATTTTCTTTAATTCACAATGGTTCGTGGTGTCTTCAAATTTTGCAACGTTAATTCAACTCATTTCCCGACGTCGTGCAATGATGAAATTTTGCACAGCGACGTAAGTCGGTTGACAATACAATATTCCAATGTTACTTTCATATATTTCTATATATTTATATATTTTAAAAGCATATTTTAGTATTTTTTTTTAAAACTCAACTTCTTTATCCTAAAATAAATACTAGCTACTAGCCTGCAACGAGCCTGCGTGTGCCTGGTTGCAGAACACTTTAGGATTTGGGTCACAAAACTTTTAGCTTGAGAACGTCAAAATAACTCGAAAAAATAATTTAAAAAAAAAACTTTTTAAAGACATTCTTTTCCTAAACAATTTGTCCTAAAAAGTAAAAAAAAAGTTTATGCAGCGTGCTCTCATATACAGTCACTTTATAAATTCTTGAATTGGCGCGCCCCATGCTCTTCTTTTTAGTGATGCATAAACAAAATTATTTTTTTACTTTTTAGCATGAATTGTTTAAGGAAAGAATGTTTTTAAAAAGTTTTTCTATTATTTTTTATTCCTTTTTTGCAAAAAGAAAAAAGAAATGGACCCTTCAAGGGTCCAAGGGCCCGGTTAAATCTTGTTTTACGAAGGCCATATTTGACATGGCTTTATTTGGTACTAACGCACAACTTTTGACAACTCGAACCCCAATATCTGGGAAAAAATTTCGGCCCACCCTAGAGGCCACCGTTTTGAAATCCGCCATATTGGATGACGATCAATATTTTCCGAATAGTAACTGGGTTATGTAGCATATCAAGAGTAGCGTAACTACGATTTTTCGCCCCCCTCCCTGCAAGGAACTCTTTAGAGTCCTTGTAGTATGCAATTTCAGCAAATTCTTACCGGATGTATTGGGTAAGTGCAATACTTGTACCCGTTTTGACATGTCACAGAATAGCGGAGTACTGATTTTACAGATAGCGCTGCCAGTACGTGAATCTGTAGCCACGTAATCGGGGGAATATTAGAACCACATGTGGACGTACAGACAAGTACAACATATAGTGTCAGTGAAGTGTAGGACGATAAGGAGAACATCAGATACTGGTTACTTTTTTGAGTTCGATAAAGACCGTAATGCTGCCTCAGCTTGCTGCAACATTCGGCAAATGTATGGTGAACATTCAGTTGATGATAACATACGTCATCGGTGGTTTTGAAAAGTAAGGAATGATGACAGAAGCTGTCAAGATCACCCACGGTTTGGACATCGAGCAGTGTTTTCCGAGTACATCGAATGTTCGCCGGTGGACCTACGATGGATATTCGTCAATTTCCGATCCTGTAACCACGACTGCTACCTGCCACTGTTCGCCGGTGGACCGACGGCGGATATACAACACTAGCGGCCACTTTAATCATAGTGGCTATCCGCCAATTTCAGCTGCCGCCAGTGTCTGTTGGTGGACCGACGGCGGATATTTGCCAATTGTGGTTGCCGTTATTGTTAGTCGGTGGACCGACGGCTAATCTCCGACACGGCGGCTGCCCGTCAATGTCCGTCGGTGAACTGGCGGCGAATATCCGACATGGCGACTGTCCGCTAATGTACACTGGTGGACCGACGGCGGAGGCGGTAAATTGCTCAAACTCACGCTCATTTGATATGAGCTTACATTCAATTCACGCTCATTTCTGCTAACATGGGAACAAGTTATCCAATTTAGAAATGCAAGTGTGTGTACTGTGTCTGAGCCTGAGATGCCTAAAGGCCAGAAAAAATAGAAGGAATAGATTCTAACTCATTAAAATGTATTTTTTAATTAAACAGACTGTTTATAAATGAGTTGCAAACTTTGATTAAAGAGCTCTCATCAAAATCGCTGAGAGAGTTAATTTTGAGTTGTTGAGAGCTTCTCGAAATTTTCATATGTTAACCAAGTGCGCAGGGAAGACAGCATTTCTTCCGCGCAGCCATAACATATGGAGAGAAGTCTCCATAACGTAGTATCTATTCGTTATGACAGAGCTGAAAAGTCTTTGCGCTGCAGCACTTGAAGACCATGTACGGTTTGTGGTGGATTTTCAATGTGGCCCCAATATGGGGGATCCCGAAACCTCATATTATCAGCCGGTGACTGTATATTGTCGTTGAACGAGCAATAGCTTCAATAATTCTGCTAATAAATAATTAAACTAAAATCTTTTAAAGAAGAAAAAAGAAGGGCTAGTTAACAATAATGTGCTTGCCCGCGTATTGAACTTAATATATTGAACATAACTTTTTACCAATTATTCAGCCTCTTTCTTCTTCTTGTATAAATGTCATATTTTTTTTCTACATTTTTTTTCCATTACAGTTGAGAAATGGCAATAGATTTCTACTATACGGATATCAGCCCACCATGTAGGAATGTGATGCTTATAGCCAGAACACTAGGAGTTGAGTTGAATTTGAAGGTCGTCAACACTTTGAAAGGAGAACATTTGGAGCCTGAATTTGTTAAGGTAAAAACGGAATATTTGTAACTTTATTGATAACTAATTGCATTTGGCCAATTCTGGGGTTGAATGTGATGATAGAATTTAAAATAATTTTGAAATAAATTTGCCAGCATCATGGTTTTAAGTTGTCTGGGTCATGTACGAGGCATAACTGAAAAATTTGACCATACTGATTTCGACCAAATATGGCCACCAGTTCGTTGCCCTAGATTCTCAACTTTACCGGTAACAAGACAGTGCTGTCGTTCACCACCGTCCTGTATCTTATCTTTGTGCCGACAATGAATTGTTTTCTACGCATTTTCGGCACGCCGTCGTACGTAGTGCAGCTTTTTTAGACGCCGCTACCAAGGCTGTGTAAGGGTGCAATAAAATTTAACGTTCACCGCCTCCATTCAGTCCCTTGTTCACAGCAAATGAGGCCACCAGTGATTACAAATGGCCACCACAAAATTCTTGAAGTGGCCCCATTGGCCACTAAATTTTAGAGAACTTTTTAAACACTGGTCAGCATCAGATGAAATGAGGCCACCTTTTTATATACGGGTTTGTTGCTTGTAGTTTGGCTTAGTAGTCAATAGAAATGCGTGCTTGTGTGTTCCTGTTGTCTATTCATTCAAATTCCAAGTAAAGTTCTTAGTAAGCGCGTACATGAAAAGGAGGCCAGACTCATTCGTTTCCAAGCAGAAGAGGAAATAGGAATGTCGGCCCTATCGAGCTCTACGTAACGATACTGGAGTGACTATTTAGTGTCGTAAGATAGACGCCAGAGCAAATATTTAAACTTATTTCTCCACTTCCAGTCTAATCCAATGAGGACCAAATTTTCAATTCTAACTCGGTTTTATACGCTTCTTATCGTTGTGCAGCCTCTTCTTATTTTTATTTTTGCAATAATTAAGACATAAATTATAAAACGTACCCCATAGCGATATTAAGCGTGAAAAACTGAGTTAGAACCGAAAATTTGAGTGTCGGATCATAATAGTAAATACGGTCGAAATTGTAATATTCCAAATTCTATTTTTATTTCTTCCCTTTTCCTACCAAAAACATTCTTATATTATCATATCTATTATAATAAATGTGTTAGGAACGATCAGTCGAGGTTAGGAAAGTCAGGTTCGATTCTTTTTTTTTTATCCCCAATAGGACGCCGCCATTTTAAACGTTGCCTTACGACGGTATTTACTATCATGATCGGCATGTGAAAATTTGGTCCATATTGGTTTAGACTGGAAGTGGAGAAACAAGAATAGGTAGTCACTCGTTAGTACAGCGCTAGTCAATTCAATAAACGTTTCTGAATACGGCTGTAAGTGTCCTCTCCGTTTCCTGGCTTCATATATTCACGAAAGTTTTAATGGCAGCAGTCAGTCCAATATCGCTTTTAGATAGAGGTCATTGGTCGACCCATTTCTTCCTGATTCCAAAAACTTTCAGTTCTCCGGGCTCATTTTCATTAATGCTTGCGTTGCTTGCGATTTGGGTGAATAGCTAATTGAAACACATTGTGTTTCGTGGTCTAGTTTTATTACGTGGTGTAACACGCGTTTCAATTGGCTATTCATCCAAATCGCTAGCAACCCAAGCTTTAATGAAAATGAGCCCTCACCGGTAAATGTCTCTGAGTTCAATAGTTCATTTCAGTTTAGTTGTAACTCTAAGTAAAATAAACTCACATAAGAAGTTAAAAAATATAAGTGTGAATTTTATTGTTTCTGAAACCAAGGAGAAGAAATTGTGTCTCCGAGAACGAAAAATAAAACTAAACTATGTAAATAAAAAAAACGCCATACATAGACCAGGACCTTTGTCTAGGTGCTATATCGATATTCGTCTGGTGAACCTTAAGCAAACCCTGGAAATTCTCAGTCAGTACACCTACAACAGGACTGGAACCTGTCTGCCTCCCCAATGTAGATCTAAAGCATGGATCAGTAACTACAGGGCTGTTTCTTGCTATTCTCCAGAGTAGCTACGAATATTTCGTTATATTATTTTATTAATTTTCATCAGAAAAGTCCTATTCAAGCTTAACGAGATTTCTTAGTTTGCAATACATTTTCCGATAAAGAATTGCAAAGTTGTCTTCAATCACCAATGTTTCACCAAACTGAAATATCACATATTTTACCAATAAAACTTTTCTCGTACAACGCCTTGACAAAAGCGAATTCTTGTTAAAAATACACTCAAGTTAATTCAAATAGACTAACAAGGCTATAATGAAGACTATAAGCCTGATCAGTCTATTTTAATTAACTTAAGTATGGATACAAAGCCTCAACATTTACTGTTAGCGTATTTTAAAAACATGGCTGCAACGCAGATATACAGAATAACTTTCTACATAGTTTGTTGATTAATTTTTTCCTCCTAGGTCATAACTTTTTTTTCATTAGATTAATTAAGTTTATAATTTTACATTCAAATGAAAGGTTAGAATGGCCTTTTTTTTAGGGTACCAGTGATATCACTTTTCGATTTAGTCCCCACCCGCATTGACACACTTCCGCTATCGGAACACTAGCCTAGTTTCTGCATTCCATCAGAGAAAAATGAGGTCGACAGTTGACCATAGATTTAGGGAGGACTAGATGATTCAGCCAGCCCCTGACAGGGTAATCTGAACGACAGTAGCGCCCCTGGTACCAGCGTAAAGCAACACCAAACAAAAACGAATCGATATACAGAAATTCGCGGCGTTCGCGCCGACATTTGAATGCACAAGGAATTCAGTCGTTGACTGGAGAGTGGAGACAAGGGCTGGAGATTGGCGTGGCATGTCGATTGCAAGTCGAGTGCGATAAGTATTCTTAAATTCCCCGGTTATATGATAGTCAAACCCCAAATGTTACCATCCATCATGTTTTAGTTAAGTCTAGAATCTTTTAACCGTCCCCTTAACGAGAATATGAAATTGTAAGGAAAATAGTTTTAAAAAATTGATTCCTCTTATCATGTGCAACGCAACGGGTCTGCTGTATATTTTTCCTCCAAGCGCATGCGTGGCGTGGTTGTTAATTCCCCTGTCGCGAGAGGCACTGTCAACGTATGGCCTTCCCTGATTGGCTGCGTTTCTCGCTAGCAGACGCTGGCGATTACCATTGCTGGTATAGGAAGTTATTCCTCTATACCAGTGTTTCCCAACCTGGGGTCCGTGACAAGCATGTAAGGGGTCCGCAATACTTTGTCATGTAACGAGAATTTACTTTCCGATATTTACATCATATTATACAGATTTCCTTTTATAAAGACCACGAAAGCCAAGTTAAAATCGAACTCAACAAACCCAAAGCAATACAGTAATGAAATGAATGAACA
Organism: Lepisma saccharinum; assembly: GCA_022664845.1. Classification (NCBI taxonomy): domain Eukaryota; kingdom Metazoa; phylum Arthropoda; class Insecta; order Zygentoma; family Lepismatidae; genus Lepisma; species Lepisma saccharinum. The sequence goes on from JAGDQP010007128.1 coordinate 20,907, forward strand.
ACATTTAATGGTCTGATATGAAGCGTTCAGGGAAAAAGGGGGGAATGTGGATGAAGGGTGATTTCTCACAAAACGCACGTTAAAGACCAATTCCCTCATTTACTCCCGTGTGTTTCATATTCTTAAAACAGCTATAACTTACTTTTTGAGCTTTTGTATCAACATTTTCTGAGAAGTTAGTTGTCTTTGTGTAGTACGTGTTACGAGTAGAAACCCATTTTTTAAATAAAAATAAACTGTACAAAAATTTCTTGGTTTGTAAGCCCTGTGTAGGCCGTGTACCATAATTGAAAACAAGGAAATAATCTGAATTTCTGTTGATTGCTTTTCGACTCTTTTATCGGTTTTGTCGTGGAGTGGCGATTCATCCAAACTCTTTTGTTGAAGCTCAAGAGAAGCTAAAAGGAGGGGCGTGCATTTGACGACAGAAACATGAAGACCTTTCACCACCATTTGCAGCCCTTTAGTCATCGCCAGAATCTCCCTTAACTCAAAAAATTTCACTGCATTGTGTAACGAGACGGGAAGAGATTACGAACATTACATTTTGAAGTAAGCTAGCTATCTCGTGGAAGAGTCCTGACTCGCTTATTCGAGGTCGTGATGAGGTGAGACTTTTTCTGGTAGATACAAAATTAGAACCAAAACTAAAGAACTTCAAGCTTCACGTTGAGCTCTTCGAATCGACAGTAAGGAATACGATTCCTTTCCGAAGCTGAACGATTTTCTGTCGGCAAGTGAAACAAAACTTTCGAATGAAAATTTGGGAACATGAAGGAGCATTTGCTTTCTTTGGATTCTCAGCTGAGATATTAACTTCCGGTTCCCCACGAGAAAAACAATATACCACAAAAGTCTCCTGTCAGATCCGGTTGGTTGTCATGGTAACCCACCATGTTCAAGTCTAAACAACAGTGGTTGGTTTATGTAGTTTCTTCGATAATAATAATTCATCATGGGTATGTGCTTCGTACCAGATTGCAAACGTTACAATGAGAGAGAGACATGTCGCTTTAAAAGGATGAAAACCAGAAAAAGAAAAAAAAATCAGCCATTACTTCCACAAGTTACTGTCTATGTTCCTACCATCTAACTTACTTGACTGTTCACTGTTGTTTAGACTTGACCCCCGCCGCTGCTATGGCAACCAACCGGATATGGCGCCAAGCCTTTAGTCCTCCATTGGATGAAGAACCTTCTTTCTAAACAATAAAAATTAGTTGCCACCAAATGAAGACCAGCTTATTGAGTTGTCCTGCGATTGCTTCTTGAAGATATTTCCCAGTTTGTGTTTACTAGGAATGGTAGACTTTGGGATTTATCCACGGTCTTTGTGTCCTGATGTTCCGAGGAAGGGAATTTCACATCTGATGTCTGTCGGGACTACTTGTGTGAGTCAACATTTTCTGTACTTGTTTGTATGAAAAATAAATACGGAAAGAGACTTGATATCCAACCAGATCTGCGCCTGTAAATATCTACTTTTAAGCCACATATGAAAATGTTGACAGACACAAAACTACTGTCATCACATTGAAAAATAATAAGCAAACAAACTCAATAGTTTTTACTATTATTGCTATTAATTCGCGAATTGCAGTATTGTTAGCAAAGCGTATTCAGTTGTACTTTCATGTATTGAAATTGTACATCTTTTTTAAGCTGTAGATAACGCAAAAAGATCTACTGATACTTTATGTATAATGTTTTCCTTGGTTGTTGGAGCAGGGGTCAGCAAAAACACTAGTAAGTAATCAAGGGGTCCGCAGCCTGCAAAAGGTTGGGAAACACTGCTCTATACTATCTATCCTTTTTGCAGTTGACGACATCTGTACCGTATATGGGGAAGCCTGAAAAAGAGACTGTCTAGTCCGGAATATAATGGAAGTCGCCATTTTGGACGCGTCACTACTGCGCATGAGCGTAAAACAGGCTTGCGTTGCTTGCGATTTGGGTGAATAGCCAATTAAAACACGTGTTACACCACGTAATAAAACTACACAACGAAACACAACTTGTTTCAATTGGCTATTCACCAAATCGCAAACAAAGCACGCAACACAATAATTCATGAAAACCAGCCCTAACACGTGTACGTTAAATGTAACGTACCTTCGTTTGCAAGGTCGGTCGTGTGATACGGTGGTAAGACGTTGGTTTACTGAATAAAAACCCGGATTCGAATCCCGGCGGGGGCAAGATATTTCTTCTTTTCCTTCAAAATATATTTCTATATGTTCATATTTACTATTAATAATTCCTTTCTTTCATTTTTCGTAGATCGTCTTAAATTAGTGACCATCGGTTCGTGGAGGTTTGGTAAGGTTAGGTGTGGTCAAGTATCTTTACATTTTCCGTTCTCATATTACGAACTCGATGTCGACATAGCCTGAATGGGCGTTAGCACGGTATGAACATGGGTAAGGACTGTGTACACACGAACAACCCAGCTACTTCCACCTTGCGGACAAGCAACACAGTGGATACCCTGCCACTGCATCATCTCGAGAGGTGGCGGGACGTGTTGATGAACTGTTTTGTTGGAATCACCGCATTGAACAGAGGGAAATCACAGGCGTTCTCGACATACCTCTTGGAAAAGTGGATCACATCATCAACAACAAACTTGGGTTCAAAATGTGTGTTCCAGGTGGGGCATTCGTCAGCTGCAAACGAAATTACAAACATGCGAACAAATGTGTCAGCAAAATTTGGAGCAGTACGAAACGGAAGAGGATTTCATTGAGCGTCGTATTGTCACCGGACCTAGCTCCTGACTTCTGGCTCTTTCCAAGCTGAAGGAGCCTCTTCTGAAGGGTATGTGCTTAGCGCCCGACGATTAGGTAGTCGAGAAGGTGGTTGAGGTTGGTGTCATCAAGAGCGTACCTCATTTTTTTCTGACCGAATGCAGAAACTAGTGTTCCGATGATGTAAGTGTGTCGGCGCGGGTGGTGAAAAGTGATATTATCGTTTAGAAGAGTGCATTAGAACCTTTCATTTGAATGTAAAATATTAAATTTCCCTTAAAGTAATAACCTAGGGGAAAAAAATTATTGAATAATCCTCGTATATTTCTATTACGTTAGTGTTGATTATTGTTTTGTCTAAAGATGATGATGTTAGAATAGGCTACTGAAATTTCCTTCTAAATACGATGCTCAAATTTTAGCTTCTTGCATCCTTGAAGAAGTTCGTCGTCACGTGGGGAAAACTATAGACAATGTTGATTTCACAATCGTACGACGATGCATGGATTTAATTTGGTTCAATTTTCATTTAAATATCAAATACATTGTGTTTTTGAAACTGCTTTGAGTCATTTTTTTTTTTTTTACTTTATTCAGTTGAAAATTTTGTTGGTGTTTAAGTACGCTTTAATTGACTATATAATAATTGATTATATAGTAATTCTATAAAATCACTAAAATCTTATGTTTTTCACTACAGTGCGTTGTTATTGTTGCTCTTAAATAATAATAGTAATAATACAAGGTAACCAAAAAAGTTTTTGCCGTTTTTGACGTCACAGCTCACAGAGAGGAAACGAAATGACGCACGTGCTTGCCAAACGATCGGGAATTAGTCTGACCATCGACATTCAGTAATACTGGCACGGTGTTCACACACAGCAGCCATAGTTCGTCCAGTGTAAAAGAGAAATGGAGGTATCGAAGCAGCTTGTTCGTGTGTGTTTGTTGTATGACTTTAAAGTGGGCCTGTCAGCTGCCGTATCAGGTCGCCGTATATGCCAGGCATTTGGTGAGAATGCCGCGAACGAACGCACCGCCAGGCATTTGTTCCCGAACTTCCGTTCGGGAGATGAGCTTTCCTGATGCACCTCGCAGTAGATAACGAGGCCCTGAAAGCAACCATCGAGGAGGACTGGTCTAACGTGTGATAAACTTGCAGAAATGTTCCATGTTTCCGCTGAAACAGTCAGACTGCACCTGCATGGGATAGATGTCATATAGGTTAAGCAAGTGGTTAGTGTACCCCACACATTGTCTGTTTGTCCTTGCTCACTCGGCACCTGAACACGCCCATATTTGATCACTTGCTCACTGGTAATGAAATTGAAATGTGGGTCCTCTATGACACTCCCAAGCGTACCAGATATTGGTTATCGCCACGTGACCCTGTTCCTCACACCTCAAGACCACCTCGGCATGTCTGCACGCACGAAAGGTTATGCTCCCTGTATGGTGGACTTGTCGCCAAGTGGTGCATTACAAGCTCCTTCCACCTGGTCAGACCATCACTCCTGACATGTATTCACATCAGTTGCAAAGGGTGCACCGTGCATTGCGATAGAAGGAACCCTCATTGGTGAATCGCAAGAGTGTGACGTTCCTCAACGACACTGCCAAGCTACATGTGGCAAGGAGGACCCGGGAGACCCTTCAGCAACTTGGCTGGGAGACACTGTATCATGCACCATATTCACCGGACCTTGCGCCAACATGTTACCACCTGTTTCATTCCCTCGACAACCACCTCCGTGGGAAATTCTTCGCCAATGAGGGAGACCTGCGGAACGCACTCACGGACTTCTTCGCCTCGAAGACCACCGACTTTTATCATCAGGATGTTATGCAGCTGCAGGAACGTTGGCTCATGGTGTTGGATGCTGATCGGAGCTTTCTTCGAAACCTAAAGGTGCGTACCGTCCACTGTATTGCTCTTTGATTATCACTGTTCTAGAACGGCAAAAACTTTTTTGGTTACCTTGTATAATGTTAAGGATGCCATAACATTTTGTGCATCACCAAATATCTAGATCACGAGCCGCCACTGCCAATAATAATACGAGCAGAATTTGCTGAACTAAAAATCTGGTGTAGCTGGATTCAAAGACAACTCAAAGAAAAAAAAGGAAGGATTATCGTTGGAGGAATTATCTGATTTCAGTGAGATGCTTGAAAACTGTGTGAGGGGAGAAAAGGGGAAGCAATATTTGCACCTTCAATGGAAGAGTCTAGTTTCCTCAATCAGAGCGTGCAATTTTGGTGTCAAAAACTGCTGGAATTCAGAATTAGATTACAAGGTTTGTCCCATTTGTAATAGAGTTATTGAACATCAGGGAATTCCAGGATAGTTGTTAGGATGCATCTTCTGATAACTTTGCAATAGAGTTGTTGTATTTATCCAGCAGGAATTGTCTATTTTCGTCTTTTTCTAAATAGTCCTGTATGGTGTCAAGTTGTTTGTTACCTAATTTATTCAGTAGATCACGTCTAATTCAAAGTGTGATTATAGAAAATGCTAAATTCGGGCAAAGAGTACGGAACAGTCGTCTTTTCGCATTGAAGTACAGTACATACAAATAGTTTCCGAGAGGAATTGAACACAGGAGGCTAGACTAAATTCAACTGAAATAAGATGAAGTTCGGAGTGAAGGAAGGAATGAACAAGTCCTTTACTTGTTGGAAAGACAGGGTTTCTGAGTCGTTTCCGGCTTTTGTGACGTTGTAGTATAGACATCATAATAGATAGACTTAGCACGCTTCCCCATTTCTGGCTGCGCAAAATCTAATGTTTTTTTTTTGTAACGGAGCACGTGATTTTGAATTCATCCGCTAGGTTGCTCTGGCATCGACCACATAATAGAATATGAGGTCGATGCCAGTGCAACCTAGCGGATGGATTCAAAATCACGTGTTCCTGTACAAATAAACATTACTTTTAGCACAGCCAGAAATGGGGATGCGTTGTTGGTCTATCTATTATGAGGTCTATGGTTGTAGTAGCCAAGTGCGTCAGATTTCAAGAATTTCCCAGAAAAAAATTGTGTTCAGAGTCTGACCACTTATAGGCCCTAAAAGTCTGAAACCCTGGTAAACGTAGACCAAAATTCATGAATATTTTCATCTGATTTGCCATTAAAAATAATCTATAGTGGGAGGGATCAGATGGAACTGTAGATAGGGAAAGTTTTTGTCCTTATCTGTCATGGTTCCAGTGGACGTAAAGAAATGGAAGAAGTAAGATCTAATTCAGGAACTCTAGCTTTCGAACGTAAAATTAGAATACATAGAAGGAAAGACAGTAGTCACGTTTGTGATTCTTTTCATTATAATAAATTAAAGAATAATAACAATATACACTGAAGTGCCAAAAGTCATGGAATAGCGGCAGGGAACTAGTTGACGGTGCAGTAACATCGCAGCAAATCGGTCGAACGGCGCGAAACGGTTGCAAGGTCGTCAGTTGGACTTCTGTGAGTGCAGTAAATGTCGTGTACCGTGGTGATGGCAACCCGACGGAAATTGTCGGCGTTTGAGTGCAGGGTGGTAGACGAATGAGGCATGCGATTTCGGAAGACGTCCGGACATTGAACTTTACTCGCTCCACAGTGTCAAGGGTGGACCGTGAGTACCACATTGGAATCATTACGACCCATCAGGGACAACGCGTTGGTCGTCCACGGGTGCTGAATAACCGCGACCGGCGGCGTCTGTGCAGACTCGCCCGGGCAAACAGACAAGCAACAGTGCGTGATCTGATAGCAGGAATCGACGCAGGACGTCCCAGGAACGTGTCTAAGAGGTCAGTGCAGCGCAATTTTATGTCCATGGGGTATCGCAGTGTTTTGTGTACACTAATAAACAAACAAACAAAAACAGAATGCCAAGTTAGAAAATCAGGTTGGCAACACAGAAATGATTATATTTCGTAATATTAATAATTTACATGAAAGCAGACTTCGTTAATCCCAGATTTAGATCTTTTTATTTGAGTTGATTAGTGTTACTTCCATGATATCATTTAACTTTTAATTTGAAATGAAATTATATTATGTTAGCTGCTGTAAATAATAATATTGCTGTTGTCCTATTTCAGTTAAATCCACAACATACAATTCCCACGATTAATGATAATGGATTTGTGCTATGGGACAGGTATGATTAACAGTAATTAAAGATTTATTAAACAAATTACAATAATGCTATATCTAAATTCTTAAAATTCAAAAATTTTCAATCAAAATGTGTATGTTTCTGGTTCAACAGTGAAATGAATTCTCGACAAAATAGAGAAACAGTAACATAATTATACATTTCTGTCCACTTTATTAATATCGATAAATTTTGGTTAAGTGAGATTTGGTTCAGTTCGATTACATTATAATGATATGTCGTATTGATTTAATCACTGAGACAGATAAACAGGGTTGTAGTCGAGGAAATACGTAGGCATAGGACGTATACCCTCTGATTAACCTTACACATTATTGTATACCTACTGCTAAGGTGCGTACACTTTCATTTCGTTTACTTATTTCATTTCGCAATTACTCCGGTGATTTTGGTTCCACATGAATGGGAATAACATGTTGAGAAGGGGAAGAAGGTATATGATGATCGTCAGTATTTTCAGGGTTTCCGCCAGGATTTTCAATTTTGGGGGTGTAAAATCAAAATTGGGAAGATGCAAAGTGAAATTTTTCACCGCAAAAATTTTAAAGTTGGATAGTGTTTTCAAGAATTTTGGGAGTGATACCCCTCACAGGGGGGGTATGGCGGATTCACTGAGTATTTTAATGTTAACTATGGACTACTATAATAATTTTGTAGAAATATGCACAATTAAATTGAGCAGAACTTTTGGTAGTTTGGTTCATCTCTTGGTGTGAAGCTTGAGCAACATGAAATTTGACTTACGTTTTCAAAAGTTACGTAAAAGTTTGACTTTTCGATGTGTGGAGCAAGTCCTATCATATTATCAATATGTAGCTTGGTAACGGGCTGAGCAAGTAAGACATATAGAATTGTAACTGATGTTTAACTTATAAAGATGCTTGGTAGTTTTGCGATAGTCTCAACTATCTTCTTCTTTCTCTTTCTTTCAATATAACAAATTCTGCATGTAACTTCGTTGTTATTGCCTCACTGAAATATGACCAAAATCTTTTGAGTACTTTTTAATTAAATTATTGCATTCATATATTTAATGGAAACATGAACTCAAAGCTAATGAAATCATTTCATAAATTTAAAAAGATTCACAGAGTACCTGTAAAAATTCTGGGACTGCAACACTACAAATAAGGAATGCAAAACATTACTCTCCACATTGCTTAGTTGGACTTAATACATATACGACTACAATATTCTTCATCCTTGATGTATACAAACCATATTTATAGAAACTATTCTTCATAAAGTGTAGCGAGATTGATATTTTCGCACACATTATCGAATTCCGCTAATTTCCAAAGCACTATTCAATAATACAGCAAAACATTTACTTAACCAACTCCAACTTGATATTCCGTTTGAGAGTAACTAAACACAATCTTAGCGCACACCACACGCGGTTCAGTCCGATTTGGAGTGCAGATTAAAGCGAACAGCGTCGGCTGTCATCAGCATGACTCAGTACATGTGTGCATACTAAGTTTCCCGAGTCATCGAGGGTTGTTACGGGTCAGAGTAACTGTATAAAAATGGTATCACACATCATTACTTAACATCATAACTGATCTAATTTACATTAACAATTTAATTCTTTTGTTGGTTGATTAGTGGCTGCAAGATGTTTTGTTAAGCTATATTTCCTGTAGAACGAAACACTTGCAACCACAAATCTCTCAACAAAGATTGAACTATTAAAGTAATCTATATGTACCAATGATGTTTGGGAGTCCTTTACTCTCTTGGGGAACTTATATATGTTCCTTTATCAGAAAATTGATTCTAAACGAGCCAACTTGCTTGTGATCTGACATTTCAGGCAGTTAAAATAGGACTCTTTTACATTCAAAACACACTCATAAGCAGCATCCATCTTTCATGTCTTTGTGTCACTTTCAGCGCTACCTGAAATATATTTAAGGACGGGGGAAGATTTTGCCCCCTCAAACCGTTTTTCCGCAGATAAGAAAAAAAAACACGTATTCGTTTATTTTATGTGCAGTTTCTATTTTTCCAAGTTTCGTTGAAATCTGTATGCATCACTTTGTGGATGTTCCTTGTCAGTTATTTACGTATGTAAGAAGATTGCAGTCTTTCGACAGATTGAACATCGATCTATGACATAAGATCTTCAGCAAACTTTCTTTTAACATCGTTCAGGAAAGTCTAATTGAGGCATTCAGTTCACAAGAAATATATTTCAAGTGCAGTTTTCATTGCAGATGTAACCATTGTTCTATAAACTTCTCAATGTTTTCATTAAAGTTCTGTTACTGAGAAAAGTTATTACTTTCCTTTTTCCATTGCATTTTTGAATCATTTGCTTTCCGTTTCCTTTCTCTTGGCTCGTGAATTTGTTCAACCTTTTAAAGATCTTGTATAGGTGCTATTCTAGAATCAAACCTTCTTAGCAGATTCAAATTTCCATGCACCTTCATGAGTATAGATAGATTTTTCTATAGTCTAGG
>JAGDQP010007128.1:37472-66895 GCA_022664845.1 Lepisma saccharinum
GCAGACGGAGGTAGTGTAAAATGGGAGACCTCTCAGAGTTTCAAAGAGGGCAAATTGTTGGTGCGCGGTTATGTGGAGTGAGTGTGACGGCAGTGGCTAGTGTGTTAGGTGTGTCGCCAGGGACAGTGTCGAAGGTGATGACGGCCTACACAACACACGGGAAAACCACATCGGGGAAGCGGAACAGTGGGCGGAAGAAAAGCATCAGTGACAGGGCACGCCGGGTATTAAAGCGCATTGTCACGCGGAACCGTCGTGCCACTGCGGCGCAAGTGACGGAGGAACTCAATCAGCACCTCCCCCAACCTATTTCGACAATCACAGTCCGCCGCGAATTACATGACATGAACTTACGGGGTCGTGTTGCACGGGCCAAACCTCTCATCAGGGACCAGAACGCTTTAGCACGCCGCAAATGGTGCCGCGACCATGCAACTTGGACCGTTGACGACTGGAAACGTGTGGTATGGTCGGATGAGTCACCATTCACCCTATTCCAAACCACGGGCCGTGTTTATGTGTGGAGAACGCCCAAAGAAGCGTATGATCTGCAGTGTCTCCGCCCAACTGTGAAACATGGCGGCGGCACGGTGATGCTGTGGGCCGCAATATCATGGTTTTCATTGGGTCCTGTGGTCACACTTCGCGGACGCATCACTGCCAACGATTATGTCGCAATTTTAGGAGACCACTTGCATCCTATGGTCCGGATGTTGTTCCCGGACAATGACGCCATATTCCAGGATGATAATGCACCCATTCACACAGCTGGAGTTGTTGCAGCGTGGTTTGAGGAACATCGGGATGAAGTTCAACACCTCCCCTGGCCCGCCCAATCCCCAGATCTCAACATAATTGAACATCTGTGGTCCATCTTGGAAACACGACTCCGGCGACGATTTCCACCTCCATCCTCTCTCACAGAACTGGCCGATGCCCTGCACGAGGAATGGTGTAATATTCCACTTGCTACCATTCACGACCTCTATGCCTCCATCCCACGTCGCATCAAGGCTGTTCTGAAGGCGAAAGGTGACCCGACACCATATTAATCTGGTAAGTTGCACTTTCGTTCAGGTGTTTCCATTATTCTGATAAGCATCTGTACATTCGTTTCTACGTGAAACCTAGGGGAAAAACCTTCTCATTTCTGAATAGAACTGAATGCAAAATTCAATTGGCTTCAAACTTCGTTTCATTTGCAAAATTGATTTAATTAAAAAATCTACCCTAAACAGATACTATCAAGAATATATGCCCATACCTTCAGTACGTTAATCACAAAGTTAAAATAAATGGAATTTGTTCCTGAAGTTAAACTAAGGCAGTTCCATTGTACGGAGGGAGGGAAAGAAATGTCGCCAACAGTTTTAACATCTATTTGATATTCGTCCAAAGAATGAGCCGTTTGACGATGGTATTTAGAGGCACTTTGTCTTCGAGATATACATTGAAAGAACCTTGTAAGATACCTGCAATAAATGGATACATCTTTCTTTTTTATATTGGTACAGGCAAATGTTGGTTGAAAGCCTCACAACCTCGTCAAGGTCTTGCCATCTGTGAGGGCCTCTGTTGTTTTTATAGTTGGTAGAGAGGCGCAAGATTATTTGTACCTTACAATCTTGCGCCGGAGAACCAACTCACACAGCATTTGGTCGACTGTGTGTACGCGGCTGGTGTTCACGATTGTTTTTCTCTCTTTTCCTTCTCTCAATCTCTCTCCTTTAGAAGTTAACAGATGCTTCACTAAACCTGACTTGGCAAACCCCTTGCTATTTCTGGTGCCATGATAGCGAGACGCTTGCCGGGTACTCTTTAGCAAATCATTTGTTAACTTCTGGTATTCCGCGATAGTTGTGTCCCGTCGCGATTACCGACAAATGGCTTTCCAAAAACTGACTTGGCAAATACCTTACTATTTCTGAAGCCATGATAGTGAGATCTTTGCCGGGTACTCTTCAGCAAGCCATTTGTTTACTTGTATCGGACGCATGAGAATGTATGTGTGTGAATTTAAATATTTTTAAAATGTGTAGTCATAGAATCAGTGATAACAATAGGGCATTGTTAATAAAATGTAGCTATTATTATACTTTCGTTGCGTGATTAGTACATCGATACTTGATGATTATTAGCGCTTCTAATTGTACAGTACAACAATGTAATTTGCTTGAACTGAAAAGTTTTGATTTTTAAAACGTCAGTATTTTGAATGTCGAAAATCAGAGGTGCTGTGGTTTTCATCAGTAGTGTGGATAAGAATTTCTCAAGGGAGGGAATATTTAGAAAATTACATCCTTGGCAGTAATGCAACCTAACCCAACAACTTTTATAATATTTTTCGTTTTTTTTTCTTCGGTAATTTTATGAAAGCAAAATATATATGAATAGATTATAGTCTTGTAGTTTCTTTAGTTCAGTTTTAGCCATTTTTTTTTTCAAACTTCAAGTTAGATTTTGTCAAGAACGAAGAGTTTCTCGACCAGTATTTACTTTTGCGCTCACTTTGATGGCAGATTTCTCTTCTAGAACTGTCAGTTCATTCAGTCACATATGAAAGTTTCAATTTTTTAAAGATAATTTATCCACTTCAGAGTATAAAATATCATCTCTGGCGTAGATGTGGGTGCAGGTTGTACAAAATCTGAAGCACTTAAAAAAAGTTTGGAAATCTGATACGCTCCCATTGTAGTTTGATTTATTTTTATTAGTTTCACTTTAAAAATTAGTGTAAAAAAAAGGTTAAACTATCCCCTGTGCGATACGCGCGCGCCGTGAACGGCGCATGGGGGATGTGGAGGTCACATTTTCTTGACCTACGGTACTAAGTGAGGTGGGATGGTTGGTCCCACGCTCGACCGCCTTTACCTTTCCAGGGTGTCCAGGAGTACCAATTTGATAGGAGGCTGAGTGCACCTCAGAGCGCCAGGCATGGGAACACTGCGAGAAAAGTTTCCAGTGTCCTGGCCGGGATTTGAACCACGGCGTCTGAGCCACGGCGACGACGAAAAATTAGTGTAGCATATTTTATATACAAAGGAATATTAAAATTATTCTAACTTTGGGAGTATATTTTCTCGTGTTCAATGTCTTAATTTAAAAAAAAAGATTAATGAAGCCTCAAATAACAATATTTATTTTCTTAGACAACTTAGAACCTTGCACATCAATTTTACTTTTAAGAGTACGCATATTACCTTTCATATTAGCACATATTTCATTTTTCATCTCGGTACTTTGAATAGTCATCTTACTTTCAAGGTTAGAACATTGAACAGTTATCTGACTTTCAAGAGTACGCATATCACTTTTCAAAGTAGTACTTTGCGTAGTTATCTGACTTTTAAGATTAGTACAAACGGTAGTTTGAATAGCTATTTTACTTTTAAGATTATTCATCATTTTGATGAGCGCATCCAATAAAGTATTCTGATTACTGATACCGGTAGGTTCGGTCTCGTTAGATTCGGAATCAACGCGAACCCCGTCCTCAGTTTTATCCTCGACTGTCCCAGTATTACTTGACCTACATGCCTTGCAAACATATCGCGACTTTAACATGGGTTTTAAGTCAGCCGCTATTCGCTCACATCGTAAATGCTTTTGTTGCATACAAACAGTACAAGTTATTATCGCACCATTGCGATTACAACATACAGGATGATAATCCTGACCGTCAGCACTCATATTATCGTCACTTAAAGGGTTACTCATTATATCAGTACACAATATCATATAACAAGGAACCACTATTAACGTTCTTCCCACACAATACCGGAAGTTTGATTCCAATAATTAATGCCACAATCATCTAGTTTTCACTGTACCTAACTTAACAAAATTTAACCTAATTCGACGTAAGCCACTATCTCCACAAGTACGCAAAGAAAATCAATAACTTGTAATTCTTCAGTTACTTTAATACGTAGTTCATAACGAAACAACCTTTTCCTCTCAGTAACGTTTATTGGCTTTCAAAATATGTGCAGTTTATCTAAAAATTAAATTAGTTTCAAGCAATTGATACTTTTGTTTTTCACTAAAGAAGTGCCACAGCTTCACAAATCCTGGCTGGGTCGCCAAAAACTGCAACGCCCCCAACTAAGATTTTAAACAAGGATTACACAGACAAATAGGGTCGCCAGGAGCCTAGAGTACTTATGCAACGCATTTAATTTAACTTTTAGCTTTAAACATTTTTTACACCCAAGACGAGCGGCGCAGAAATGCCTTTTAGATTTAAGAATATTTGGGAAAGAGGATTTTAGATTTTTGTGATTGCTGTAAAAAAAATTAATTTAGATTGAGGGAGGAAATACCGGTAAGGCGACACCTCCAATTTTTTAATTAGATTGTTACTTTGAAGTACCAGCTGGTTTAGATTAGCGACAGATTAAGAAAGAAAAACGCAAATTTTTACTTGGGAAAATAATTTTAAACGATAATACGCATAACGACTTATATGTGACTTATACTGTGTTTTTACTTACTTTGAAGTCTACAGGGTGGCAAAAGACCATGCTTTACTTTTACTTTAGTAGGGCCCACACCTGTAGTTTGGAATTGCAATTTTTTAAATAAAGACGAACGAACACAAACGAATGACGGTCGCAACTCAATCCAAACGTAGTGTTATAACGCACAAATGTAAATAATATTTATATTTACACAAATTACATGCTGGAGTTTCTTCATATGTCAACGCAGAAACAACCAGAAATTTAATATATAGTTTTTTTTTCAAGTTATTACTTTTTAGCTGGCGAAAGAATTTTACCACTGGTTTACGGATTTATGAATCGATCTAATTTAATTAAAATTACATTATTTAATATGATAGGTTTACCGAAACACAGAAATATTATAGTATTAATTGCTGTCAACTTCACGTAACGATTAGTAGCTAATTTTTAATGAATATTAAGTTAAACATTAGATAACTTACTGCACATTATAAATATTACTAAACACCGTAGGAGGATTATTAACTAATGCCTTAAACCGTACCTGGTTAACCGAGAGGTTTTTATACTACGTTTACTGAACATAAACACAAGATTGTTTGAAGAAATATAAAAATTTTAGAATTTTAATTTATTGCTTTGAATTTACATATTGCACGTTTTTGGCTATGATAGTTTAATAAGAATTTGAACAGAATTACTGTTGAGTTGAAGGAATATACAAATTTGAATGATTTATTTGGTGTACATTGTATTAGTTAAGCAGAATTGAAAGTTGCGTTGTTACATATAAATGTTTATAATTTTTATAATAATTAATAAATTTTGTTGATATTTTTACAATTTATTTTCAAAGCATTAGTATTTAATTTAGAAAAGTTTTATTACAGCATTACTTACACGAAAGAAGTTTTAGTTTAAAATACTTCGTAAAGAAAGAATTACTTTCGCTTTATTAATTGTGTGACGTCATTACAGATGATTACTACCTTATACAAAAGACGTTTTCAATAAATTTTGAAAATGTAAAATAATATTATAAAATATGACTTTTTTATTGGAGAATAGTGGCTGGAGTTGAAACCAAAATTATTGAACTATGTTGAGTAATATTAAATTTACTGTTAACATTGAAACGGTACGCAAAGATAGTTGAACATACATGTTGCTAATTTGATTAAACAATGAGAATATGCGGTAGCTGTCAAACATTGCTAACCGGGAATTTTGAATGGATTTGGAAACTGGAGACGAGAAATTGGCATATGACTATTGAAATTTAACGATTTGGTACTTGTAATGTAAGAATTTGGTTAATAGCGGCCCCATACTGAAATTTAGAACATATTGTACATTTTGATAAATAATTTTAAAACAAAAATATTAATTTAATACGTTGAAAATTTCGAAATAATGATGTTGAAAAGTTTTGGTAGCACTTATATCGGTTTTAATTTTTTTTCAATTTAAATAATATAGTTTACCGGAATGGAAGAAATCAGTTGAAATTAAAAAATTATGCTAAATTTTGTGTTTATATTTACCTTTTGTAGACAGGGCTTAGGAAGTACAGATGACGGAAAGCCCAGACATTTACTTGTTTTGTTATTAAAATTGGAACTGAACTAACATGGCGTGGGAGAGCAGTTCTCCCAGCAAACGGAGAAGAAGGCTGATTTACACCAATAAGCAAAATACAAGTTACGAAGCATTGACTAGGGTTTAATTAAAAACAACCGTTAGATTTAAGTTATTGCTGCGTGACTAACGAAAACCTGGATGGATAACGGTAAAAATCCAAAGCAAAAATAAAACGGAACACGCTCAAAGAGTCTAAAACCAACCAAAGAGAATGAGCTAAGGAGAACACACAGAAAGGAAACAAAACGGAGACTAAGAAAAATAAAACGGGAGAAAATAAATATATAAATGGAACAGCAACTAGGCTGTTACATCGGAAGGATTAACTTTAATAAAGTGTGTCCAGATTAAATCCTTTTTCCTTCCTGTGCAATCCACTGATAATGAGTCTATAAACGAACAGCAAAGAAGTAGAGTACCTAATAAGTTCTACCACCCGACATAACTCCAAGCACGGAATGAGAAATGATTATCAAACCTGCACAGTCACTCACTACTCGCGTTCCAAATAGAAAAAAAGTTCGTTTCTTCTAAAACTTCCGTTTTTAAGGGGGAAATAAACATAAGCTTTCGTTTTTTCTAAATGCCGTTTTATAAGGCAGCAATTTGTAATACTGCTAACGTCTCTATAAGGAAAAATTACTTTTATATAGGTAATTAAGAAGAAATACATCATAAACACTAGATTACAAATATTTTTTTGGTACATATGCGATATTTCGGGTTGCCCAGTTCTCAGTGTTGCCAACTTTTTAAAATATCATTTAAAGAAATCTGCCCTAAACTTAGCTTAAACATCATTCAACACAATAGAAGAAAGCTTTGTGTGTCCTCGACCTCCAGTACGACAGCTGTCAATGTTGCCAGCATATTTTACAATTTAACTTATAGAAATACCTTTATTCATACAAATCTACACGTGTGCATTGATTTACACTAAATTTGACATGGGCCATTCCATGTGACGGAACGGGACATTTGGAACACATTTTCACATGGTCTCTGCTTAGTAATATCAACAGGTATCAACTCAAATTTTTGTTTGCTTTCGAAAGAAAATAGGAAAGTATACTTGTCATTTTTATGGCGTAATATATGTAATGAGACATACACTATTGCCTAGAGATAAATTTAAGTGCTTGTGACGGAACGGGACACGGAAAAGTAAAACAGGTTCAGGTAAAGGGATTTGGTTTAAAATTTCTGTGAAGTTTCCGAAGGACTCTTGACCATAATCAAATTGCTAACACTACTAGGTACTTCCTTCAAAATAGTGCGGCTTCAGTGTTGATAATTGATTAGTTTGGGTAACAGTAGGAATTATATTCGTGACGGAACGGGACATAGAATGTGACGGAAAGGGACACCTCTGGGAACCTATAGAATACAGGACAATTAATCGGTTTTAAACGTATATTTTTACTGCAATACTATCATAAAATGAAACTGTAATATACTAACTGTAAGACAATGCATAATATATTATACGTAGTATATAATATACTACGATGAAACTATAACATGCTTACTTGAAATTAAATACTGACAACTAATACAAAACCGAATACTCGTGTGCGCCATTGAATTTATGATATGGATGTAACATCTATTTCACGGAAAAAGTATATTTTACGACGGTTGATGTCAGTTGTCGGAAGATATTTTAACATATCGGTGTTCGGTATCCAAAAAGTATCATTTCCTTTAAAAAGGAACTTCGAGTCTCCAATACCGGTAGTTCTTTTTATGAATGCCACCTCGCTTTCTGCTCCATCCGATGAAACGATTTGTACGATGAACTGTTTAACAGATTTCTTACCAGCGACTCGAACAACAACAAATGTCCCTACTTGAAGCCGTGGTTCTGTACGATCGTTGGATTTATCAGCATCAAAGTGAGTTTCTGAAACCTTAAACTGGAAGTTATGTTTAACTTCAAAAAGCGAATTTGTTTTGTAACACACTATATATGGTGACACTACTCCAACATAGTGTACTGAATGTGTGTCTGGAAGTGCCCGGATGTTCTACAAGCGTATTCCAAATCCTTTTTTCTCCTTAAGCATATTTTCTGTCGGACAAAATAGAACTGTCGTTGATTTCGACAATGTGGATGCACACTTATAAAATGTCCTTGCGTCATCGATATTAAATCTTTTCCCTAACACTGCGTGCCACACTAGACGTTTCAATTCACTACCTACTCCATTATCACTTCCCTTTCCATGACTAGCAGCCAAGAAATTGCAAGTCAGGGCAACTTGAAACTGCTCTTGAAGAAGCGTCATAGTACACAAAGTGAACCGCTATTTAAACTGAGTGCCAACTGACTGCCAAAATATTGACGCTTTTACCTAATGGACATGAATCTTTAATTAATCCAAGTCAGGAAAGCACTAACATCATACTTATCGTGGGTCAGTTCGTCTCTTACAATTGCGTAATTTTGAATAAGTTCTGAAGATATCCATGCTACAGCAGTATATTGTAACCTGTTGAATTCCCCAGTATGCAGCCTGAATTTCGTCTTGATGCCGAACATTGCAGTTTTCTGCAAAATCAATTTGTAGCACAATCTGCTCTCCATTAACTGTATACTACTTTTTTTTTTGTTTCAAAGAAGTATCTGTTCTGTACCTTTACTAGGAAACAGTGATTCAGAAATGGAGGTATTTTGCTTACTAGACCCTGAAAGCTTCACTTATGCTTCCCTCTTTAATGGCTTTAACCATTTCCCCTTCTGTTGCTTCCCACAGAAACTAAGTGTGGCTCAGTTGGTAGAGCGCTCACCTCTGGTGCAACGGGTCGTCCCTGCTCATGCCATGTGGGCTTTGTGGTGGACAAACCTCCCGTTCCCTCCCACTTTCTTCATCATTCCACCAATTCATCCCATCATCATCCATACGGCCTGAGTCATAGTTGCCTAAAGGTTTTAAAATAAATTCAATTCAAATCCGAGGAACAGTGCTTTGAGGAAAAGTAGAGTGGTGAGCACTGTTACCAGGGTCTCCTATTTTTCGGAACTCTCACGCATTTCGTTGAGAGGGAGAAATGAACATTAAGTATAATAGAAATTTTATATCTGCCGTAAGGTAAATTAAAAGTGGTAGTGTGATTAGTGTAATTACTTGGCAACTATGGTCACTCAAAACGATATTCATGTATTGTAATAAATAATGGAAATAAATTTCTCGTTGTGAAAGAGTAATTTTGGAAAAATATATGAAAACTTCGGTTTTACAACTAAAAAAATTAGCTCTGTCAGATTTCGTGTTCCTTATTGTGGGAATTAATTTAGTTCATAATCAAAATAGAACTGCATTCCATGCACATCTGGTGGTGAAATAAGCTATGACCGTTTCGAGATATGGAACTGGAGAAGGCTGAACAAACGGACTGAGTACAAGGATTGATTACTTTGCATAAATCGACGATTCTAGAGATAATAAACCAAAACTAGGAAGGTCGATGTCATTCTGACCGAATTGTTTAAGAAACAAATTAGGCGGAGACCAGTTGGGGGAACCGTGCACATGTGCTACCGCCAAGCTATCCTATCTGGATGATCAATGTTCCGTTGAAATAATTGGGACGAGATCAACGACACTTGAAATACTTTTCATGAATCTGAGTTTTTCTGAAAGCTCACTGGAAAATAATGTTTAGTTTCTGCTCAGGCTTTTTGTTTGTTTGTTTGTATTTCAAGTTTTATTTCTTGAACATTTTTCTTCAACATCAATTGAATTACGTATAACCTTTTTCCATTGATTTTTAGTTTTTTTTTTTCTTCTTAAAATCCGACATCCGGGATGTGAAAGATTTTGTGTATTCGAAGGTTCAATGACCACATTTTGAAAATTAGCCAAATCGGCAGGATGGTGTGGTCAAGTAAAGTTTTTCGCTTGCTGTGACAAAGTTTTTAATGCATCTCCTCTTGCTTATAAGTGAGGCCAATTTTTTCCATAGTAAAGTAGGAACAATTGGAATAACTACCCTGCATCTTGGAATAAGTTACCATTTATAACGCTGCTACTTAAACTAAGTTTCACTTCGTTGGATATTACTTGTAAAAGTTATTTTTTCTTAAGTAGCGAATTATTCATGGACTCCATTTAATAGAGGAATTATCTCCGTGAGTATTAGCTGAAAACAGACTCTTATGACAGAATTTTTTTTTTTAAGATTTTATTTCGGAATCATATCAACTACAAGATTTTTAATTAATTATTTGCATCCCAAAAACTTTACATTATTTGAAGATAATGCACGTGCAAAACAAAAGATAGAACAATAAGTGAAAAAATGGAATAATTGAATGAATGAAAGATTGAACAGCAAAACAAGAAAGAACAAAAACTAATAATTGAAACAAAATAAGATTAACTTTGAAAACAAGGAAAGAATTAAGAAAATTAATGCAAAAGGCAAAATACTAAAGTATCTCCTCTCAATGAAGTAGTCTTTCGAAAAATAATCAAACAATAACAATTTCGAAGAATCATTTAAGTATTTCCAAAACATAGTTGTTTTTTTTTTACTTAATATAGATGGTGCATTAGGTGTTTTCTTGCATATTTCTTCCGGGAAAAAATCCAGATCGTGTTTCTTCTAAACCATCTTGCATTAAAACAGAGCCAAAATAAGGAATAAGACCTAATTAAATCACAGTCTTTTCTAGAAAAGCCATTGATCGGTTCTAATCAATCTGAGTTTACGTACAAGATTTTGTTCAGGCTGAGACGATTTTGCAGGAAACTACAACATTCAAGTTTTTTATATTTCATAGATGCCTTCTACGGTTCAAATACAGGAAGATTGCACCTGTCCCGAGGGTAGCTGCAACGAATATTATCCTTCTTCTTCTTGTTCTTCTTCTTTCATCATCATCATCTTGTTGTTGTTGTTGTATTGACTGTCCTTCAGTTGGTGCTAATGCTGCTGGTGGTTCAGCGGGTTCTTCTTCTTGAGGTGCTTGTTCTGCGTCCGCTAGTGGCGGAGGTGCTACTGAAGAAACTCGTGGAGAACCTATTCTCAGCAATAAAGCGTTTCTTCTATTTCGGTATGTCTTCAGGTTATGTTTTTCTACTTTAAGATGGTGGTAAGCGTCTCGTAAGCTCTGATCTAGAAAGTCGTTGTCATCTTTATTCGCTGCTTCCAGCACAAACGGCATCATCTTAGACCTACTGAATGAGTTATTTAGAGTCAGCGATTTCACTTCCTCTTCTTTCTCCTGTATTGAGCTCTCGTCACTTTCCATGATGCTCTTCCAGTACTTTATTTGGCGTAATGTTTTCTTAAGGTTCTTCTCATTTACGTTCCACTCAGCCCTTAACATCTCTGGCGTTCCTGCAGGAAGTGCCACAGCCTGATTTGAGAGAAGATAAATCTCATCGTCATCACCAATCGAAGTTCCAGATTCAGTCCATAAACGGGGCCCAAGTCGTCGACGGCAGGTTGTGCACCACCTTCCCAGAAAGCAGTTGCAATGATCCATGTTACTAAGTTTCGCTTCGATGCTCACTTTCTGTATAACTCTCAGAAATAATGCACTTTCGCTTTCACACTTATCTCTCACTGGACTTGCTACTTCACTTCCTCTCTGCACAACCCGTTGAATGGTACTTCAGGACACGAACCGTCAAACGAAATATTTCATATTCGTTTCAATAAAAGTCCTCAGTGCCATTAATAATTCACTTGAAAAAATAGTAAATACAACATAAAAATATGTTGTAAATGAATATATTTCATGTCTTGAACAAAGACAAATTCTCTCATCTTGAAAAATGCAGTGTTCTAAACAGTCACTGTAAACACTAGCTTCTTGAAACGTGTGAATGATATCGTGTGTTGTTGCAGTATCTTTGTCAATTCAATACAAAGTTCAACTTAAAACCATCTCTTCCTCTGCTTTCTTCACTATTCTTGAAATTAATCCAACTTCACCAAACATAACTAACGATTACACATCATGGCAGTAAATACTTGTCTCCTGTGTTCATACAAACCAGTAGGAATGTTTCCAATACTTCATAAATGCAGCTGCAGAATAAGTCTTCTATTTTTGTAAATATATTCCCTTCAAATCTTTCAGTTCATTTGTAACTGTAAAATATCTTTTAAATAAGACCAGTAACTTGTTTATTCTTACATTTCACGGAAGAGAATTCTGAAATCCCAGTGCCATATGTATATCAAGAAACATGTAAGTGTTCAAATCAAATTTGGTCTAATGTAAAATTCTTCACTAGTTCCAAGTCGGTAATATTACTCAAAATATATTCGTAAATACCAAATTATTTGCTCGTTGCTACTTTGAACTTTACTTTTCGGAATATAGCACAAAATACGACAAAACTTCCACTAGAAAACCTTTATAAGACACATTTAACGTCGCTTGGGCATGTCTTGTCAAACATCACACTTGCTCATAACAACGTACACAAACGGAACATCAAAAATAAAGCTTTGGTTCTTTTGTACTCTGCTGCGTTCGAATATAAGAGTTTCACAATTGTACACCAAGGCCATTGCCTTACGGGTGAATCACCACAAAAAAGAAGTTTATCTTCAACGAAAATAACTCCTTCATAACACGATAGACCTTTATCACAGGCGCACATAGGCACAATGCAAACTGTACTATCATCATTTGGTTAGTTCAAGAATTAACATAAGAAATCGAAATCATTTATCGCTAAACAGTAACAGTTCTTCCTTTGCGACATTAACTCCATCTGGCAAACATATAAACTACGTCGCAAAGAAATCTGTATCCTAATTTGATTCAAGTAGTCCATTCAGTCCGGACTCTTCCATTTCTCCAAAAAACAAACTTCAATTGAACTGTTGGCTTCATAAGTATCCAGAGCATTTAACCAACCACAGACAGGTCCTTTGTCATCATTTAATCCTCGGCCAGCTGAAACGGTTCAATATCCCATTCATCTTCCTTCAAAGCTGGTTGTACATCCAAAATGACCATATATGCAAACGCTCATTTTATTAGGGTTCTTTCGTAAACAGAACTGGAGGCAAATTTATCGTGTTTCCATCAGGGAGCGTCTATACTCCTACATCACATAACTCAGTTTGAGCTCCAAAGATTTTCAGCCGATTCTCCATTTACTGAACCATTTTACGTAATATCTGGCCATGCTGACACGGACTTTATTTCTACAGCATCTCTCTCTCATTACATATCAGCCTTTGTTGCCTAATTTGCGTAGACTATTAAGACTTAATTGCAGAAGGAGTCTATGAAATTATATAGAGGTAATGTTTTCTGACAATATGACGAAAAAATTAGATTGCTTTGAGTGATTTTCATATCTCCAAATGTAATATGGCAATTTAAAAAAATAAATCCAAAATTGATCCAGCAGGTCTTATCATAATCTGGTGGAGGGTCACATACATACTTCTTATCTTCAAATTCGGTCCCGGTGTAAGACAGAAGCAAACGAACGGTCTGGGCAAGACCGCAGATATCCAAATATGCAAGAACAGAAGCCATAGCGGGAAAACAACTTGAATGGCAATTATACTAACAATAGAAGACCTGTACAATTTCACCAAATTTAGTTCTTCTGTCATGTCTTCAGGTGAGCTTCCAAACATGCTTCTCCGGATACAGGAATGTTGAAAGACGAGACGCCAGATACCCGTCTTTGATATATTTCATCCATTTTCGATTTACGGTTTAGTTGCCGCATTAAAATATTTATTACTTGTTGTTCCCCTCATCTTGTAGAGCTTGTCGCTTCTAAATATCTTCCTCCAATTCATCAGTTTATCTAATTCTTCTTCTAAAGCTCGTATTTTACGATCCATTTCTTTCAAAGTATTTTTACTTCTTCTTCGTCTTTCTGCAATAAAGCCTGTCATCTGCTGTTCCTCTTCCGTTAATTCGAAAAGTCTTCATTCAGCTGGACGCATTTCTTCATCTTCTTGTTTCAAAACTAGTTGCTCGCTTTCTTCTTCATCTCCTCTCAAACAAGCCGCTAATCTGTCAACTCTAGACATATTCTTCTCTAGGGAGTCTTTTCCTGAGGCACACAACAATCAAAAATTGTCACCAGTACGAGGTGTGATGTCGGAATGAAGCTCAAAGAGCGTTTTACCAATAGGTTCATAATTAACGCTAAACTCTAAAAAGACAGGTTTACTTGTCAGAATCAGACGTCTACAGTAATCTAAAATAGCTTCACTGGTTAGCCTGTCTGGTAAATATGGATATTCTTCCATCATCATAACTGAATTTCTTCCACATCATGTCGATAATCTTCACGTCATTGTTTTTAGAAAAACGTCCACTGGATTCACGTGCTCCCAGAATCGACCACTAGTTTCTCTTATCATCCAGAAAATCTTCCCAATCTCTTTCTAATAATGGAGTTATTTTACGTTCACCATCAACTTTCTAAAGATTTTGTTGTACGAGACTCAGCATTTGTGCACGTATACAATTATATTTACAAATGGGAACAAATGTAATCATAACATAATCCGGAAATATTTAGCTTTTTCCGTGCAATCAATAAAAATGTTGTGTTCATAACAACAAAGAACACGACAATTAATATTTCTTTCTAAATAACTGGAAATATATTTTCATTGTTGAATAATAATATCAGAACTTAAATTGAATTCATGTATGTCAAACAATGATGTATGAATATTAGTTTAAAAAACTTCTATGCCGTCCAACATATCCGCACCCAAATTTGCAAATCCCCGCAATTCCAATTTTGTTAGATTAGTTTTTAATTTAGTTAGTAGCAGTTCGAGTAAATTTTATCGCTGGATTTTTGATGCGGATTTCTCGTTAAATGGCAAAAAGACCCAATGTCCTCGAAAGGAAACTTTCTGGACAAACCACAATTTTCCGCTTTCACATGCTACTTTTCTACGCCGATATTTTTCAACACGTTCTTTCGTTCTGATTTTTTTAGGGTAGTTTGTTCAAATAAAGATGCTTTCCTTACAATTTTCTTAAAAAGTGATCAATCAAGAAGTTTTCAGTCACATATTTTGGTAACAGTATGTTAAATAGTTTCGAGATTGGCAGAGGATTTGAAACAAGGCGATTATGCCTCGTATCTACAGCTTTTATCACTAAAGTTGTTGTATAATTATTGAAAGAAAAAAAATTGGCGGACTTTCCAGTCGAAATTTCGTAATAAATAAACAGTCAATTTAGTTAAAATAACATAATAAATAAATTATTTGTTACGAAGTTTCAACTAGAAGTCCGCCATTTTTCCCCTTTCAATAATTTGTTAACAATAACTTTAGGCACAGATAAACCCATTCCAGATCTTTACCCTAAGCCTTAAAAGACCTGCACTCTATTTTCGGTCTTTCAAGAAGTTTAGTCTCTCACCAGCAGATGGCGCTGAGTGCCCTTTTCTAGGTTGTACCTCCACGCTGTCTGATGGCGAGAGGACAAACCATGTCAAAATTCCCGCCGCTTCCCTCCAGTCTGCTTATTAGCTGCCCGACTAACATGGCACATGGCCTTCGTCTGTAAAACGGTATTGATAATAAAGAAGTCTTTCCCTCCTCCCACCTACAAACACGTTTTGCGGTGGTTAAGAAGAGGTAAATATTGAGCTTCCCTCCCTTTGCGTTTTGTTACTGTATGAGAGGGAACCATCGTTTTCGAGTCTATAAAAAGAAATGGAACGGAACAGACATACAGTACAGAGAAGTCAATGTCTTATTTATTTAACACCACATACATCTACAAGTATATAACTATACTGTAATTATATAATGCTTCGCAGCTATCTATTATACATAGTTATCTGTGATATAATATGCTTCGCAGAGAGAAATTGTCTGAACGAAAATTACTTGAAGGTCATAAGTCGGTTTAGCAATTCACAGACAAAGTTAAACTCAATACACCTAATTCAATCAAGGTTGTCCAATGTCTTTGAAACAACCATTTGGTATCAAAATTTCCTGAAAAGAACATTTTTTCTTTTTTGGAGGTTTCCTACATGGCAGTACATTTTGCTCTTTCTCTCTCTCTCTCTCTCTCTCTCTCTATATATATATATATATATATATATATATATATATATAATACACAGCCATATTCAATCCACTACTGGCTGAGGCCTCTCCCGGAGGCAGAAGATGGTCTACTGCTCCCACGCTGACCAGACGTGTTGGGAGAGGATATATATATATAAAGAGAGAGACTATAAGGAAGCATGTACGTAGATACAACGAAAATCTTATTAGAAATACAATTGAGGAAAACAAGAGCCTGAAGAAAGTCAAACAGCAGCTGATGATAGGAAAAAAGCAAATAATTGCAGTTAAGAGACCAGATGAGACCGTGACACGAAATAAGGAGAAAATTGTAAAAATATTAGAAAATTTCTGCAGAGAATTGTACTACTCCGAAAAAGAACTAGGAAATGAAGATTCAGATGAAAATGATGTAGAAGGCCCAGACGTAATGGAAGAAGAAGTGGATAAAGTAATTCGAGGGATGAAGAACGGAAAGTCGCCAGGAGAAGATGGACTCACAGCAGAGATGTTTAAATGACGAGGTGAAAAGCTGAAGAGGAACTTGCCAAATTATTCTGAATATGCCTGAGGAAGAGAGAAATATCCTCAAGTTGGAATACTGGTATTATTATTTTGTTGTACAAGAAAGCGGATAAAGAACGCGTCTAAAACTACAGACCAATTAGTTTACTGTCAGTTCTATACAAAATGTTCACCAAAGTTACTTTGAATCGTATGGAACGAGACTTGGATTTTAACTTGGAAAGGTAACAAGCCGAATTTCATCGTGGATTTAGCGCAATGGACCACATACAAGCATTAAATGAAGTTATGAAAAGGACTAATGAATATGAACTTTCACTATGTCTGCGATTTATAGAGTTTGAAAAAGCTTTCGATTCGGTCTCCTTGGCAGCAGTACTTAAATCACTTGAACATTAAGGCATCGAAAGTGCATGCATCAAGTTACTGGACCGAGCCACCGTAGCTCAGTGGTGTGACATTCAGAAGATCATGGGTTCGATTCCAGCGGCCAACCATCCTGACTGAGGTTTTTCCTCAGTCACACCAGGCAAATGCTGGGATGGTACCTTCAACACAAGCCCTGGTCGACACTTTCCCGAATTCTTTCACCTCCCCTGTCCCGTCCTGAGCCTTAGATGCCTAAAACCATAAACAAAATTCAAATTCATTGAGTCATAATTACTTAAACACATATACAATTATGACTTCCTTTATGTAAGTTATATATCTGGTGTTACTTACATGACACAGCTGTATAGACAGGTAATACATAGATTTCATACACAAGATAGATGCCAACGTTACAGCAAACGCATGATCACAGTAAAAAAAAATAAGAACGACCGAAAATAATGATGAATAGGAGTGGCTATGTTGCCATTTTTCGAAATTCCGACACTCTGGAACTCTAACTTTTCGAAATTCCGGAGCTACAAAAAATGGTATTCGAATTACGGATAATCCCGATTTGAATTCCCAAATATTTCCGAATTTCGAGTATCCCTATTGCCTATTGAAAGCTCGGTATCAGAAGGCGGGGGAAAGTAAAGGAAATGTAAAAGAAGGGTGTTTACTAGGAATCGGTAAGAGGTTTCCTGAAGGAGCAGTGAGGGAAAGGAAACAGCAGGAAAATAATTATAAATATAAGTGAAAATATAAAGAATAATAACGGAATTGATGTGGACCGAAGTTACATGGAGTTAAAACCAAGTTCAAGAGTGCCAGAGAGGGCAGATATTCATATCTCCTTCCATCTCTTGCTAGCTGCTACAGGTGAATCAGCATTGAGAATTTTTAGGATAGCGACACGGAAGGTTTCATCAAAAGTATGGCCGTGATGTGAAGTGTGTTCTGGTATGGAAAGATGAGGTAGTTATGATGTGGATAGTTAGAGGTATTTGGATTGCCCCTGCATAGAAAATGGAACATAGATTATGATGTAGGGGGTTCATAGAGTTTGGAGGGAATGCAACTACTGGAGTGTTGGGATAAGCACGTGAGTGATAAGATGCTCATAGATCAGATGGACAAGGGAAACTCACTTCGTACCTGCAAAGTCGGGTAACTGGGACACAAAGTCGAGACATATTCGAAAGAACATCATAAATAAAGAAGAATCCCAAATTTGTGACCCCGGAAACCCCAAGAAAATTATAGAAACACCCATTTTTATTTAAGTATTAGTAATGTTCAATTGATATTGGAAAATGTATTGGTGATGGAATATTAATTGAACAAAGGGGTAAAAAGTAGAATAATACGATACTTATGCTTGCATAATATGACGTTATTTATAAAAACAAATGAAACGATAAAGAAATAGAATGATAGATGATCACAAGGTAACATGCAACGCATGAGCACAGTGCATAAATGAAAGAGATTAACATAATTGTTCACAACAGTTGTCATCTGTTATGTCAAAGCAATGAACAACACGGGTAGGAAATTGTTAATTAATTATTGATTGGTCACTTACATATTGGCATTGTTTCACAACGGTTTTTGAAATTAACTAAATTCAATTAATTAAATTATTTAAATAATGCTATGCCGCCATGATCTCCCTAGCACACGCTGCTGATTCCCTGGTGAAAAACAGTAAAATATTCAACATTAGGTTAAATTAGAATTTGCTGCCAAACACTGCAAAACAAATCTTTGTTATTTGCAAACTATTCCCTTTTTTGAAACGATAACTCTGCTCTTAACAAGAAAACATGAAAGCATTTATGATTTTACAATACCTATTTACGAATTAGATCATTTTACGTATGACCAATTTGGTGCGTGTTTTCATACCTTTTTCAAAATCCACATTGACTTGCTCTAATTATTTGGGGGAGTTCCGGGGTCACAAATTCGTGACGCTTCTTTATTTATGCTGTTCTTTCAAATTCTTTTAGTTGACACCAAGTGAGGTTTCCTTGTGAGATCAAAAAAATAGATTTTCCGACGGGATTTATTGCGGTTACCAGACTGGAGAGGGTTGTATGTCTCCAGTTCTGATGTGCTCCGTGTATTCAGTAGCTATTTCGGTCTCAGGTGATGCAGTCAAGATGAGATGCGCTAGTTTGATGAATTGTTGAAGTACTAGAAGACTTAGATGGTACTGAGTGAAAAGTACTGAGGGAGCTTCTCAGTAATTCCTGTTTTATGATTCTTTGCACGGTTCAATTGTTGACTGATAAGATAACTCGGGTACTCACGGTCGATAAGTGCTGAGACAAGGTATTAGAAAAATTTTTAGAAGAGTTATGTGTCTCTGGAGAAAGACCAAGTGATTTTCATAGAAAGGGACAGTTGATGTATTGTACCAATGTTTCCAGTAAAATGTGTCCATTGGTGGAGATTAAGAAAATATCATCGATATAACGATGCCATCTAAAAGGTTTGAGAGATGTAGAATTCGGATGTTTCTCCAGACTCCCCATAAAAAAAGTTTGCGTAGGAAGGGGCCATACGGGTGCCAAGGCTGTGCCCTTGATTTGAAGATAATTATGTTTTCCAAAGGGATGACAATTTGACCTAGCTGAAGCAGAAATGGCGTGCTAGGTTTATGAAGATTTGGTATTGGGGCATGTATCGAGAAATGTTCAAGGCTATCGAGACCATGAGTGTGGGAAATATTGGTATACAATGGCGTCGTGACAACTAAAACTAAGATGGTGTCTGGTGGGAGTGGCTAATATGTAGAATGTTTCACTTTGGTAGATTGTTGGTAAGTTTGATAGGAGGACAAGCCTGGACTAATGGTTATAGATGATGGTCAAGGGAGGTGATTTCTTGGGTAAGAAAGGCAATTCAGGAACCAATGGGCTTGCCATGATTTTCATGTCAGAAGATGGAAATAAAGAGTCTTGTGGAGCGGAGACTAGAGATAATGGACAGTGATAACCACTCACGAAGTCCATGCGCTTAAAACAAGTTCCGGGGTTTGATAAGCAATCATCGGGTAGGGTTCTCTTAGAGGAAGCGTAAAAGGTAGGATCAGAAAGTTGTTTAAGAGCTTCGGATCGGTAGTCAGTGTAATTCTTGACTACCGTGGTGGATCCCTTATCAGCCGGGCGGATAATAATGATAGGATCAGGACGAAGAACTCACAAGGACTTCTTCCCAACTGTAAAACGGATTTAGAAAATCTGAAATGTGGATTTGATAATCCACTACAAGGTATGACTTTTGACGAAGCTGTAGCTTCTGTTGGCCATAAATCTCCAAGTTAGTGTTCAATAAAAATATTAGAATCGTGAAGTCGGGCTATGGGAACATTGACATATTTAAATAAATACCTTCATATTCCATCAAAAAATCAAAACGAAACTTGCACGGATGCAGTGTTGCCAACGTAGTAGTAAAATCATTTTATTCAACTGGCACTACGATAACTTATTACATATAATAAGTTTCTCTTTCGAATCGTAAAAAGAAACTTTCTCCTTCGTGTCAATAAGGAACTACACCAGACTTCCTTCTCGAAATCATAAACTGCTTAGATTGACTTGATGTAAGAAGGAACTTTCTCGAGGAGGAAAGTCATCCACTGTACAGTGGACCTATTCCCATTAAAAGTGCTAAGTTCAATGACATTAAAAAGTTATTTGAGTTGTATGTTCCACCTGTTTTCATAACATCATGGAAGAAAGTGTTAAACGTGCCATGAATAATGAAAGGGACCTTTCAGATTATCAATGAATGTTTTGTGTTTAAGAGTACAATAAAAGAAGTGTATCCACAGAAAACTTGTTTATCTTAAAAATAACCCCATTTTTTTTGGTAAAATATTTCAAACATTCAGAAAACAAATTTGACATTTTGTTGCTAAAAGGAACTTTCTCCAAAAAGAAACAGTTGTTTACAGGGACTACCACTTAAATTAATCATGAAATATTGCATTCGAAATATGCCAGAAAAAAAAAATTTAAACAGTTTTTCCTTTCTCTTGTAAAACAAACAAAATGGAGAAAGTTCCTTTCTGCATTGACCTTTTCAATTACTGTGTTTCTATGCAAAATTTCATGATATTAAGATCCACTAACCACTGATGTAAGTGTTCCTTCATTTAACCTCTTTCATGTGTTTCATGCATACCTCTATTATTCGAGTCGCTTATACCTTTATTTTTTTAGAATTCTGAAAAATAATATAATATCCTGGCAACATTGTCAGAATAAAACCGAAATATTCATAGCATATGTAATCATTTCAGTTAGTACTGTTCAATGTCCATACTGAAACTTATTGGAATACAAAATTCAGCAGCTTGTAACTGCAAACAAAAGTCTCCAGTTGAAGTACTACTAATTGTAACTCTATTACTTGCCGCAGTCCAGTGATTAGAAGAAACGCTACGAGCCTTACACGAAAATAAATGAAGTGTTGCCAACTTTATAAAATATTATAAATCTCTGCGAAATTCTATGATGTTAGTATCCACTAACTACTATCGTATGTTTTACGTCATTCAACCTCTTTGATTTCATGCATTACCATTATTATCCGAGTCACTTATGTCTTTAAGTTTTACAAATTCGTAAAGACAATATAATATTCTGGCTACATTGTTTTGGTCGTTCAGCACTTTTGTATGACCAGAGTGATACTTTACGATACTTCTTGCAGTACGTTACATCAAATTACAGATTACTGTTGTAGATTTTCCATTCTATGCAGCATGGTTTAACGGCGTATTCCATCTTGTTTCTCCCAAAGGTTTGCAGTACTGTATACCATGCGTGCTATATTACTTCTTGTTTGATGTTCTCTTTCAAAATATGTAATAATCTGTCGTAGTGCCATTTGAAAAAAATATTTTATACTAAGTTGGCAACACTGCATCACTTATGACGACATTCTGGATGGCAATGGATAGCCTCTACATTCTACATTCGATTTGGTTGTTTAATTGAACGTGAAGATATTTATTTAAATATGTCAATGTTCTCATAGTGCAATTTCACGATCCTAAAAATTTTATTGAGCCATAATTTGGACATTTATGACCATTAACAGTTAGAACTTTGTGAAAAGTCATACCTTGTAGTGGATTATCAAATCCACCTTTCAGATTTTCTAAACCCGTTTTACAGTTGGGAAAGCATTTCTTGAGAAATTGCTCTACGTTCTGCAGTGGGATGTTGTGATGAAAGTGAGGTGTGTCAATGAAATAAAAGTTAGCAATTTGTTTGGAGAGAAGAAAATATGAGGGTGATTTGCAGGTAGTGGGGGGGGGGGTCTTTACTGAAGGCTGAGAAACGTTTCGGTGTTGGAAGTGGTAACCTTATAGATGTTAGAATGAGTGGACCAGTGGAAGTGACACCCGAGATTGCACATTATTAAGTGAGGAAAAAGGTTGCCTACGTACACAGGTCATAGTAGCACGTGCACAAACAAAATTAGTAGTCAGCTTTCGTCGATAAGGCATGGTCACGAAAAAACAAATTGAGGGAATAATAGAGAGAAGCGGCTATGGTGTGATGCTGAAATCTAGTGTTGAGCACTTGAAGTATCGGGGAAAATAAAGTTAAATGTAGAAAGTAATTAAAATAAAATTTAAAATCAAAATTAAATAATTCCAACCAAATCGATAATTAAATTAAATAAGTAAGGAGGACTTTATTCGTTTTTAAGTTATTATTTCATTCGCTAACTCTAGGGCAATAGGAGAAGAGAGTGAATCAGTTATGACTAACATGAGTTCCCAAAGACTCACGCATTACAAATGTTTCATAGATAAACAAATACGATACGATCACCGAATTCATGTGAGAAAAAGTCAAAATCCACCCAATGACAGCATGGAGTGAGGTAATCGGAAAATTCAGAGGTCAAATCCAAAAGCCGGACCGAGTAAAGAATGAAAGGAGAAGATTTTACCACCAAAGGAGAGAGTGATCAGTCAGTGAGGAGCAGTGTGATCATTTAAAGGGGAAATTCCCGGGCAGCTCTAGACACATTTCCGGAACCTTATTGCCTTTGCTCTTTCTAGGTGGAGGAAACTTGTTGAGTTTCATCGAATAATGTCAAATGAAGTTATGGCTAAGAACAATGCAAATTATCCTGTATATGTAGATCAACAAAGGAATAAAAACGCTTGACTACCATTAGACAAAGTTTCAAATGACAGTGAACAACATTCGACGCAGACTAAGGAAACAAGTGTTGACAAGGAATTCAGTGTTTATCATTATCAGAACACAAGAGGACTGAGAACTAAAGTTAACAATTCCCTTCCTAATATCTGATTTTGAAACGTTGGGTATTCAAGAGATATAGTTCAACGATGATTCCAATTTGAATAATTATTTTGATGATAGATATTATGTTTACGTCAGTAATAGGGATTATATAACTTTGAATGGGACTAGAGGTGGTGATTTTGCATTAGCCATTAAGAAAATGTTATGTACTGTATTAATCACTAGATTTTCAGGGAATTTCAACAGGATTATTGTATCTATCAAATTTTCGAATGATTACCAATATTTTTGTGATTTTTTTTGCAATGAATTGCAATCCTCGTTGCTCATTTTTATGTGTAGGTGATTTTAATCTTTCCAACTTTAGACTTACTAATGAGGATGCATTTTTAAATAGTTCCAATATTGATAAGAAAACCTCTAATATTGAACCTGCATTCTTTAATTTTAAATCGTATAATAATATCTATAAATAGATTACTTGATCTGGTTTTATCCAGCTTCATGGATATAATTGTCAAAAAGGAATTGCCGATGTACATCATCCAGCACTGAGTTTCGTACTCGCTAAATTTAAGTATATGGTTTGGAAGAACGTCTAACCTAGATATTGTTATGATTATGCTAGAGGCAATTATGATTTGCTCTATAGGATGATTAAAAACATCTACTGGAGTAATCTGTATATTTTCTATCCTCAACTCTACCATGGTATGAACATTTGTATTCCTACTAACAAGGTTGGTGGTACACAATACACAAAGCGGTTTGACAGGCAACTTAGGATGAACATTCGTGACAAAAAGTTTTCTTCGGAAATGTGATACTCAAAGTTATATGGTTAGCATGGATATTGGAAACTCAAGTTCTTAGCGCTTCGGAAGGACTTGAAACAGAAAACTAAAAGGAAAGAAAGTGACTACGTGGATTGTACTGGAAATGTTATTCGTCCAAATCAGAAGCTTAAGAAGCGGGGATACAGTTTCGAGTTTCGTTTTTGCCATCAGCCGACATCCAGATGGCTCTGTTACAAAGTCGAAATCTTGCTTGCGTAAGGTTTTCATGGCTTGGTTCCTTGTCATCTTTCATGGAAAAATTCCAAGAAGGGTCCACAAGGGCACAAGAATCATTTGTGGTTTGAAAGGACAGAAGGAATCTTGCAAGACGTACAGCTTAGGGGCACTACTCCCATCTCTTCCCTTCCCCGTCAACCAAACGACTGACCACCGAATTTCGGTCGTTTAGTTTTTCCCGGCTTCCTTGCAGTGGGTAAAAAAAAAATGCATTGACGTTCGCTCTTTACTTTATTGCAGGTTTCCATAATGAATTTCCTTTTTATTTTTTAGTATTTTACCACATTCAGTTATGGAGAGGTTGATAAAAAACAGAACTCAAAGTACAGTTCCTTTTCATTGAGAAGAACCTTCGAATTCATTTCAGTATTCAATTGAAAAAGTTACACATTACGTTCAAATAATAATAATAATAATAATAATAATAAGAAGAAGAAGAAGAAGAAGAAGAAGAAGAAGAATTATAATAATAAGAAGATGATGGTGAAGAAGAAGAAGAAGAAGAAGAGAAGAAACAGGTTCTAGCAAAAATGAAATTACTTATTCAAAAATTAATTCAATACGTTATGGGAAAAGTTTCCATCTCTGGAAATTGAACACTGTTACAAGGAAACAGCCAATGAGATCGTATCAAAACCTACCTTGAAATTTATCTGGGAGAATCTACGTCCTTTAGAAAGCCTTTTTTTTTTCTAAAATATGTACATGACCTACATTATTCACCACCATTAGCCATTAAGTCCTGACCAGAGCTAAAATCGGGTGACTTTTGGTGACCCGGTCTCGGAATTGTAATTAACGGAATTTGGAAGCCATATTTTTCGAGCTCTGGGGGTAGCATCTACGGTCCTGGTCATCCCTGAAAGAAACACTGTTCAAACGCAAGGATATAATTAAAAATCTTGCTTTATTCTTCGGGCTACCGGGTCTAAATCGGATCACCGGGTTAGGCTGGGTCTGAAGCCTAGAACCGGAGACCCGTTTCAAAAGACCCGACGATGGACTTAGTGACCCATTTCAGTTCTGGTCATGTCTATACACCGTCTCTTGAACTGTACATGCATATCGTGGCCGAAATACCTTAGCGCCCTCGCCCCATTCCATTACCAGTACAGCACGGATAGAATACAGTATTTTATATTTATTTATATCCCAGGCTTGAGGGTTGTTTTGGAAAACAGATTCAGAGAAGATTCCTGCAGAGACGGGAAAATACCAACAATCCCCGCTACAAATCGACCATTGCCTTGTAAGTTATGACAGTACATAAATAGAAAGGTATGTAATTAAGATCTGCTGTTCAAACGTTTATGAAAAAAATATGCTAATTACAGAACAATGATAATAATAATAATAATAATAAAGAAATATCTTCAAAAGTTTCAATTGCAACATAAGCGCCACTCTGTCCTGGTCCACTGAGTTCTTTGAACAAGATGTGGATGATATCAACAAAGAACAAGAAGAAACATTTATCATCTGACCAGATAAAGTGTAATTATTATGCTCCGTGTTCGAAGAAAATATAAAGATATAAGAAGTGCACTTAAAGTGTGTGTTCGGAGACTATATCCTACTCATTAGACAGATTTATTTTACACACATTTATGAATTGTCGATCGATCTATTCTGCTGGTTTACTTATTCTTAAAGTAGTACATTTCCTAGGTTTGTTTGGTTTTAAGACTTTGTTTATCCACCACTCACAAAAATTAAACATGAAAAAAGTCAGTTCTATGCATTTTCAAAAATTAAAACTTTCAAGAAGTTCCCGTTATAAGCAGTTCCGTATTTATGCCTCTAGGTGCCCTAAGTTCCACACTTCCAGAGGCCCCTTCCTTATCCCCTTCCTCCTCAACCCTCTCGCCAATTTGCCGTTCCCAACTTCACATTATGGGAAATTAATATGTTCTGTCCTTTCAACATTTAATAATAATAACAGTAATAAGAATAATAATTATTTAACTCTGCTAATGTGGTTATTTATAAAATACGGTTTAATAGGCCTAATATTATTAATAATAAAATAATGGTATTAAATAGGGCTACTTAGTTCTACAATGAGCAATTTTAATTAAACTACAGTAGTCTACCTGTGGAAAACATGTTAATTACACTGAACAAGAAGGTAATACAGACTACTTTTATTCACACAAAAGACTTTAAATAAATTAAACAACATAATATGTCTTAATGATACATTAATACAATTAGTAACTATTGTTAAAAAGAATTTTATTTACTTTCAAGATAATTTTCGCTACGTTGAATACGTGGACAGCAGGGTGAAGCAATATTGTATATGAAGTTTTTTAAACTTTAGAAATTTAATTGGCCTGGGCGTGGAATAGTTGCCTTTTAGTGATTTAAATTAACTGTCAAAAGTTCAGTTCAGAGAACAGTGGAGGAACAGTTAGATATAGCTTTCTCCATACATGTCCCCTCAGTTGGTAGAGCGCTCACCTCTGGTGGTAGGGGTCGTCGGATCAACCCCTGCTCATGCCATGTGGTTGTGAACAAACACTGTGTGCGTGGGTTTTCTTGGGGTGCTCCCGTTTCCTCCCACTTTCTTCATTCCACCAATTCATCCCATCATCATCCATACGGCCTGATCCATAGTTGCCTAAAAAACTTAAAATAAATTTTAAAAAATCCATACATGTCCCTGCTGTCAATTTTTCTATAGACTCACTAACTAACATCGCCTCTGTCTATATATTTTTCTCCGCCATCGTTAGTTCGACGTGAAAGTCCAATCAGATGCACTCTTTCCAATGTGGAGTTCACATCGGAATCTCTTGTATAGTGCAAGACCTTGTGTGTGGTAGTGGGGGGGGAGAGAGAGAGAGAGAGAAAGAAAGAAAGAAAGAAAGAAAGAAAGAAAGAAAGAAAGAAAGAAAGAAAGAAAAAAAGAAAGAAAGCAAGAAAGATAGAAAGAAAGAAAGAGTATGAGAATGAGGTGACAAGGTCACCTCTAAACGAAAGAAATATGAGCCCTTTCCCCCACTTCTTTTCCCTCGGTCAAGTGAAAATACCGGAAGAGAGAACCACAAGCTGTTTTCTAATGGTAAGACCCAAGCATGAACAATTTTTTATCAAGTTCGAACTACAACATTGTTTCTATAAACAATTAACAAGACAAGAACTGTATAAAAAAACACTGGCTGCACAATAAAGAGTTGCTAAATGTATCTACAGACGCAAAATGGACGAAGAACAGATTTGAGCTTTTTGGTGCATTTCTATTTTCCATTTACTTATATTGTATTGTTTGCAAAGATAATTTAACAGCACAATGGCTTACGCCCGTCCGGAGCACTGTTTTCGAATCCCATTGTGAAAGATCTCGTGAAGAATGGCAGACAGTCTGACCATTTTTAAATATTGGGAGATCTCTCTGTCACGACTCCAGGTTTTGAAAACAATTGCGGGGAAGGCGGTTTTCAACAAAAATAATATCTCATTGTCCCGAATAGGAATTTTTTTAATACAGTTTACACTCATAAGCAATACAGTCAGCTAAAACTTACAAATCTGATAGATGACTTCCCTCGGCTAGTAGTCCTCCGTGGGCAGTGAAGGCAAGAGAAAGGAAAGGCCACTAGCATTTCAAAGCAAAGACCTAATCCGTCAGAAGTCAGTGATTATCTTTTCTTGTTCAGGTCGTAAGAATCGAACTGAAGCATACGAGGTGGTCACAGGTAGACTCTAGTTAGCTTCTAAAAATAGTGAAATGTGTATTTTGACATTTTCTCATACTGACGTTCGTTCCGGAAATAAGAGATAACGCGTCATGTTGCAAACTCTTCAAACTTGTTGGGTATAATGCCTAAAAACACGATAGCACATAGACTAACATTGCTAGACAAGTGTTTTGCCAT
Organism: Lepisma saccharinum; assembly: GCA_022664845.1. Lineage (NCBI taxonomy): Eukaryota > Metazoa > Arthropoda > Insecta > Zygentoma > Lepismatidae > Lepisma > Lepisma saccharinum. The sequence continues at coordinate 65,783 of JAGDQP010007128.1, forward strand.
GTTGTACTCTTCTGATCAACTATTAGATCCTCAGAAAAAAAAAGAGGTATTTTCGAACTTTGACCCCCATCAACTTGGATAGGGGCAAAATATCGATCCCGAAGTTGGTCCAAGATTTCTTTCATCAAGACCTTTCAAATTACATATTCGACCCCATTGTAATTTAAAATTTTTGAGTGGTCATCTGTCCTCGTGGTCTAATGTTTACGCTCGTGGACTTTCTAGTAATAGAGAGACATTTAGTAATTAATAGAATTAAAAAGTGTCCCCATATGTGAGTAATTGCTTTACTCACACTTGTTAACATATTGAAGAGTAATCGTTTGTGCATTCAGAAAATAATATAACTTTTACGTCAATAGTACAATAATATGTACCTTCAAAAGTTTTAGGAAATATTACTTTAAATTTAAATAAATCTAAAACAATTCTAATAAATATTGTTTAATAATCAATAAGTTATAACACTTAAGAGAGCGTCAGAAGCACCACATATTAAGCAGAATTGTTATCTGCTACTCTAAATAATGATAATACCAATATAAAGCTATTGTCAGGAGTACATATAGATACCAGGATACATTTATTTGAAGTTAACAGTTTGTATAATAAGTATAGGGCCATTTTAGATTGATATAAAATGTTGACAACAAAATTACAACTCTGTCATTCATGTATTATTTTAGGTCACCCAGATTTTAAGAAAAATAAAACTATAACTGAGCTTTACTTAAAATTAACACAATTTCGTGTACTCTGTATGCCCAATAAATTCCAAATTACATAAGAGTAGAATAGGAATAACTAACAGTAAATATTGTATATATTTACATCTTTTGCAATCTCTTTTTGGAAGAAGGTAAAATATCGGTAAACTAATACATCTCCCAATTTGTAGGATATTTCATTGCTACACATTTGCTCTAGCTTTGAAAAATAAGAAGGTATAACAAGTGTTTATTTTTTTAATTTCCCAACATTTATGGCGTTTGGTTAAAGACCCGTTTGGAAATGGACACTTCAAATAGCTTGTACGAAACTTTACCTATTCACTGGACACAATGATATAATAATAATAATAATAATAATAATAATAATAATAATAATAATAAT
>JAGDQP010007129.1:6043-68862 GCA_022664845.1 Lepisma saccharinum
ATAATAATAATAATAATAATAATAATAATAATAATAATAATAATAATGTCATCCCTCATAATGGAGTTTTCTTAATAACTTAAATTTTATTGTTTTTAAAATTTTAAGTACCGTAGCAATAAATTGAACAGCCTTGAAATAATTAAAAGTTTCTCGTTGCATGAAAATAAGCGAGTTACAATAATTTTATATTTTTGTCCCCATAGCGTAGGTCGTAGGGTATTATAAAACATCAGAGTCACTTGCCGCTAATTTCGAGAGCTTGCTTAACAGTTTGTAGATAAACAGATCAAGAAATCTATTATCTTTTATCATAAATTATTAATTGTTATTATTACAATGTACTTATATAAATTACTGGTATTATTATGAAGTATTTGTTAGAACAAAACAAGAATATGGAGTCATAAGTTATCAACAAAGGATAACAAACAATGTAAAAGAATCAGTTCAAAAGTTCTACCAGGTGTGTAAATATGAAACCAGAATTTGGGCATAGACGGCGTTAGCTGTCACTGTGGTCACCGTAAAACTGCGTCCTTGGCGCCACTTGCTTCTTTTGACTGCTGATAACGATTTGCAACTCACAACCAGACAAGTTTCATGTCATAGTGTAATGTTTAATAGCGTTGAACATGGCGCAATTTGTACCTACAAAATACGATGTGCGGACAGCATTGATGTTTTGTTACCATTTGAAGAAAACTGCTGCAGAATCGCATCTGATGCTTGTCGAAGCTTACGCTGATCATGCTCTTGGTAAGTCACAGTGCTATGCGTGATTTACAAAATTTAAAAGTGGCGATTTTGATGTGAGAAACGAAGAACGTGGAAGACCACGAAAAAGTTTCCAGACAGCTTTGTTGGATGAGGATGACGCTCAAACGCAACAACTCGCGGATCAATTAAGTGTAACACGAGAAGCAGTTTCCATACGTTTAAAAGCCATGGGCAAGATTCAGAAGGTGGGAAAATGGGTTCCATATGCATTGACTGAACGACAGCAGGAAAACCGAAAAACCACTTGCGAAATTCTGGTCGCCAGGTACAAAAGGAAATCATTTCTACATCGAGTTGTGACTGGTGACGAAAAGTGGATCTATTTCGAGAATACTAAGCGTTAAAGATCATGGGTAACTCCAGGAGAACCGGCGACATCGACTGCAAGACCAAATCGCTATGGACGGAAGACAATGCTTTATGTTTGGTGGGATCAGAAGGGAGTGATCTATTATGAACTGCTGGAACCTGGCAAAACCGTTAATACCCAACGTTACCGACAACAAATGATCAATTTGCATCAAGCTTTGCGTGAAAAGCGACCAGAATATGACCAAAGACAACATAAAGTGATTTTGCTTCACGATAATGCACCCTCCCATATAGCAAAACCGGTCAAGGAAACGATTGCGACGTTTGACTGTGAAATCCTTCCGCATGCGGCTTACTCACCAGACTTGGCGCCTTCCGATTTTCACTTATTTGCATCCATGAGGCACGCACTTGCTGACCAGCGCTTCACATCTTACGAAAATAGCTTGATGACTGGTTTGCAGCACAAGAGGCACAGTTTTTTTGGTCTGGCATACACGCATTGCCGGAACGATGGCAGAAATGTATCGCTAGCGATGGCCAATACTTCGAATAAAATAGTTATTAGCATTGTCATCCAATCACTGTGTCTTTTCTGTACATAAATTCCAGTTTCATATTTACGCACCTGGTATATTAAAAGTTTATGTTTCAAGGTTGCCTTACTGTATTATGATTAGTATAGTTATATATAAATACTGTGCAATTTTCTTGGACCTTTGAGGGAAATATCGATAAACAATTTACTCAAGATCTATTATCAAATAAAATCTAAAGCATTTTTATTGGGAACCTTTCAGATGCCAACACCTAATTTTATAAATCACAAATTGCTATTAACATGGAAAGAACTCAAAACATTTTAATCAGAATGGTTACTATTACTATATTACGAGAACCGAAGAAGAAATATAAAATATTATTTTAGTACGATGTTGCTTTTATTTATTATATACTCCATCGAGCTCTACGTAACAATACTGGAGTGATCGGTTAGTATTGAAAGATAGACGACACAGCAAACATTTAAACTCAACCGCCCACTTCCAGTCTAATCCAATATGGCTCAAATGTTCAATTCTAACTCAGTAACTTACGCTTGATATTATTGTGCGTCATTTTTGTTTGATTATATCTTAATTCTTGAGTTATGCACATACCGGACTATGTGTATAACAGAAATTCTGGAAATAATATTTACGTTTTCTGAAAGAATTAAAGCATAAATAAAAATCGGGCCGCGCAGTGATAACAAGTAAAAAAAAATGAGTTAGAACTGAAAATTTTGTCCATATTGGAATAGACTGAAAATGGACGATCGAGATTAACTATCCTCTCTGCTTTCTGGCTTCATATAACAATTAAAGTTTTAATGACATCGATTAGTCCAATATCACTTTTAGATAGAGGTTAATGGTATATGTTCTAAGCTTGCTCTTTTATTTCTCATATTTAATCAACTTTAGAACTTGTTATACAATTTCTGAGAATGTTTTTAATGTACTTCTAGTTTACATTTTATGAGTAATGTGATACATTCCTTTTTTGTATGGTCAATATTATTTTTGCATATTTGCAGAATATTATATAAATTATACTCAATTAACCATGTAAACTATGCAATATCTCTTTTACATGTGCTGTATTGGGCAGTTGGGTGCTCATAGCATAACAATAAAGAATTCATTTATTCACTATTACGAACTGTTCCAAAATATTTACCTCATCTTCATTTTTACAATGGCTGAAACAAAACTAGCAATTACGACAGTGTTTAAATTCAAGATACGAATATTTCTGCAAAACAGTCATAGGGAAACGTTTAAATGAACACACAGTTTACTCACATATTCACATATTTAACTGGAATACCTCTGCTTTAGTGTGTGTTGCATTTTAAGTCAACACGTGTAAAGGATGATGCAACAGCATAGACCTAAATAGGGCTTCATCAGGCATTTGTTCCCGCGGGAAATACTCACAGAGAGCGTCTGCTTTGCAGTTAAGTTTGAGTTAAAAGCGATGCATAATAAATAACTAAAGAAAAAACCTGTTGATGCTTTTGTAGAGACACGAATAGCGTGCTATGAAGGTTGTGTTATTACATTACCAAAGAGAACATAATAATTTGCGTTCTTCAAGGATATTTTCAGTGGCTGGATGGTTGACTGCTGTATGCCAATAGCTTTGTGGCTATGGAACACTGAAAAAGCTCCATTTTCAGAAGGAAACTCACCACATTCCCCGTTAATTATGCACGAGTTGTATCATCAGAAATTCAGTAGCTAACAGGCAAGGAAAGGTCGGCTAGAAAACATTTCTTTTGCACGAGACCCCAAGTGCTTTTACACGACCTTTTGAAATAAGGTTGGAAGTCAACCACATTTCGTAGAGGTTGGAAAAAGACTTCAGCAAGAATCAAGAATTCCTTTGTCACATGTATTCAACTTTTTTTTTTAATATGCTCGATTTTTGTCTAGTGAATGTTATACATATTCAGCGTATTTTGAATGTATGGTCATTTGTAACTGCGTATTTATGTTAAAAAATACGTTTTATCAACTTCCATTTGTTGGAATCTAAATAGGTAAAGAAATACATATATTATCAGATCCATTTGTAAGAAATTAATATCACTAGTAAGACTGGAAATATTGTCTGTAACTGTTCCAGAAGTCTGAATTCTGTAACGGTTATTTCAGACCTAAAATAACGGTTATAGAGGAACTGTATCATTGGTTCAAGTGTATCCAAGGAAAGCAAAGAAACCTAAAACTTCTTCTTAGATCTTAGAACAGAAAAAAGGTAGTTTCGTCGTTCCTAGTCGTATGGAACGGAAATTCAGATTTTATGCAGTCGAATCGGAGCAGAAGGGAGTGATTTTTTTGTTTTTAAAGAGAGTGAGTAAGAAATTTCCGCTCGAAAAAAGGTGGGATATATGGTCGTTCTTTTCGATGAAAAAGTAATTTTTAAATATGAATTTCCATCTATTGAAATTATTTTTTCAGCTCTTCAACATGAAAACGACGTAATGAAATGTTGAAAATATAAAAAGAAGCAAAACGGAATTACTATTTATTCATAAGTAGTAAGGGAAAAACGGTAACGTTCTTATGAATGATAAAATAAAAGTTATCATTGGTCGAAATTGAATCTGCTACCTCCCGGCCAGCGATCCAGCGCTTTATCCCCTACACTAGCCAGGCAACTGCGAGAGAACACTTTTAAAACGGTTAGGATTTCTTTCGTCCCGTAAGGTACTTGAGAACAACGTTCAAAGATTTCTTGCATTGTATATATGTTACTCCTGATGTCTTCTGGTACACTGTTGACATTAAGAAAATTTAACAGGTTTACTGTTGTCATTTTTAACTAAACGCGATTAACTTCACAGTAGAGATTCATCTTTCAATAACCTTCGCGGTAACAAATGATGGAAAACAATCTTAAGTAGTGCCCTGTAAAGTACCAGAAAACGGCCGATTCAATCCCTTTGATATGCAATGGACCCAAGAAAGTACCCTATGTTATACCTTGTACTAACTTATACCTCGGCTATGGGCGCGGGATGAACCAAAATGCAATGCTGAAAGGTAAATACAAAATTTGTTCAAGAGAATAGAAGATATAAAGAGAATAGCGATAATGAGGATCCCTTCCTGTCTTATTTCTTAGACGGATTGGAGTCAGGGATGGTAGAGGATAGGTCCAGTAACCCCTTCCTGTCTTTTTTTAGACAGGTTGGAGCCAGGGAATAGGTTAAACTCCTGCCTGTCCTATTTGTTTGACGGACAAGAGCCAAGGATGATGATGCCTCCTGTCTTATTTCTTTAAACGGGCCGACACCCAGGAAAGGTTGAGGACAGCTACCCGTCTTATTTCTTAGACGAGGTAAAAGCCAGTATTTGGTTAATGACCCCTTCCTATCTTATTTCTTAGACGGGTTGGAGCCAGGAGTGATGCTGCCCATGTTATTTGTTAGACGTGGCGAACACCAAGGATGGTAGTAGGTGAGAAGAATGAAGTATAAAGAGTACCAGAGAATAAATGAGAATCAAAGAGTAATTCTGATAAAGCATTTCAAAAGGTAAAGACCAATAAAATATACAAGATATTGAATGATAATAGGTTTATTAGTGGACAATTTCCAAGAAAGCAATACCAAACAAGAGATCTCGATGTAGTTCGGGCCGTAGCACGAGGAAATCTGAGCTCCTGAAACAGAAACAGAAACAGAAACACTAAGATAGTCGGGCCCCTCCAAGGAACGCCCCAGTGTGTGGATCACCACCATGATGCCGTGATCCTCCGCATGCTATTAAGTAGGAACTACATTAAAGCATAGGTATCAGGTAAACTAGAGGTTTCTATCTACTCAAGAGATTTACCACTACATCGGAGATAGAGAAATAAGGTGAAAAAAGATGATAAGAAAGCGCGAAAAGATTTGTCTTTGATAGAGGGGGGGGGGGAAGCCGGTGATGCCAGTAAACTGGCTACATCGCCTTATATACCCTTGGTCGGGGCTCGGAAGTCCTCGAGTAGTGATGTCATAAAACCGAAGTCACTCTTTTGCACAATTCAGTTACATTCACATATACACACGCTATTACAATGCTTTCTGCAATTAGAATTTTATAGTTCACCGGTGCGCACGAGATGTTCAAAAGAATTTTATAGTCCAACAGTCCGCACAGGGTTTCTCAAAAGAAGTTATCATAAATGAATGCATCTATGTAATACAATTCAGGGCATTTTTCTTTTGACAAAATAACGATTTGTAACTAACAAATATTAAAAATGTGAGGTACGTTACAACCCATGACGCATTTTGAACCATTCTAGAAAGATGAAAAATCACTCTTTTAAGTACGAAAAATAAATTACATCTGTAAAGCATCGGAATCCCATCTAGAAAAATCAAATTTTCTATCCAAAACGAAAGTCTTTTGTTGGTAACCAGTCTTTTTTATTGAAATTCAAAAATTTTCGATGAAGCCAGAAGCCCCAAATTCCCGTCATCCGCATGGGAACACTAAATATGTCTGGGAAGATTTCACAATACTAATCTTCAGTGGTCATTTCAATATTCAACTTTCTCAAGTAAAGACATTTTTATCAAATCATAAATTCGAGTAATTAACAATAAGCATAGAATGTTACACTGAAAATCTCACGTAAAAGGGCGTAATGCTGTACTACACTAGACCACTGGTTCCCGGCAGGGGCATGGGTGTAGATTTTAACAACTTAATGTGAATCGTGACGTGCCAAAGTCCAAAGTTACTAGACTAGCCCATATAAAATTAAAGTTTACCAAAGTTTTACCAAACCACTGATTGCATGTAATCCTTCAAAGCTGTCTATTTAGAAAAAAGTGCCTGACGAAGTTGATGTTACAATAGTTTATCCGCTTTGTTTTACATCACTTGACATATTTATACAATCTGGAAAAATCCCATTTTGGTTTATTTTGTTCGACGCACTGCAAATTGCTGGGAATTTTCATCCTAAAATTCACCACAGAGAGCTCATCAGACGTGCTAGCAAAATCGCATAAAAAATTGCATGGTGCAATTTCCTCATCAGTTGTCGAAGCACGTGCAATAACGACAAACATTCCAACGAAATAAAGCTTCATTGTTCCTATTCTTCGAATTTGTTTCTACTTTTTAGATTATCAAGTTACAGATATTGTCCAGTATCAAAAATGGTTTCTCTCAACCTTGGACATTAGGCCTATCTATGTCAGTCAAGAATTACATTCTCACAGAAGACAACATAATAAGGAAAAAGTATGAACATTTTCTCGGATCTGGGTTAGCTCAAAATTTAATTTATTACAGCTGGGGGAATGCTTCATCGCTGCAAGAAGGAGCAGTTATCTCGTGCTTAGAGAAGGGAAGCTTGTTTAATTTCCCCACTGGCTATTCTGTGAAATGGTAGCAAAATTTTGTTTGAAGCGAGGAAAGAATTGAATTTTTTTTTCTGCATGAAGTAATTTCAAACAAAAAAGTACTGTAGAGCAAGCGATGGAAGAAATAAAAATTTTACATTCATATTTACCTTTATTTTCATTATTTTCTTTATTTTTTTAATTTTATCAATTTGTATAACGTTTTTGAGAACACTGGATGTGTTTGACTCTTGTCTAGATTAAACCAAAGGAATAAAGAAGGATGAACTCGGGGAAGGATCATTCTTCATCTTCCCATGTTCACTGCAATCTTATCTATGATGGTTACGAGTTCCAAGGCAGTTGGAAGTCGCTGATTGGTTGGACTAATGGCTAGCGTGTCGAGCCGATACCCAGGGAGCCTATGTTCTATTTTCGCCGACCACCACTTGTTTTCGTTTTTTTTTTAAACAACAGAACTTTTTTTTTTATTTTTGCTTCCATTTGCATTTGCAACATTTCATGCGTTTCACGGACAAAGGTTAGAAAATCAGGTTATACTTTTTTTTCTCGTTATACCCATTTTCCACTTCACGGATATAGGTGAGGAAAAGTCAGGTTAGGGTTTATTTGTTTTATTATACGCCATTCAAATCACGTTTAACTCAACAAACAAAGAAAACCACTTACTCCTAGTGCGGAATGTTACTCTCTCCAAGAACGTTGTAAAGAAGGGGGTTTTGGAAGACAGATATATTCAACAATCTATCATTTCTTCAACTGACCTGACTCATACCAGAGATAGCAAAAGCTCAAGCCTTTGCTAGCTTTATCGTGACTATAGTTTGTCCACAGGTTTACGGCAGGTTTATTTCCGTACGAGGGATAACCAATGAAAATATCTCCAGACGCAATCGGAGAGCTTCGTTTTTGCTCATGTTTTCCTCTTACAAAATTGTCGTCTGTTTCCCCGGAATCTACGTGAGTTACGAAGATCAAGCATGAAATAAACACTACAATGTTCCCGTGTCTACGCTCGGGAGTTTCAAATCAGTGTGACAGACTGCAACTGCATTCTCGTTGTTCTTAACGTGCGTCACACTTGGCAACAATACTCCAAGCACAAGACTCTCACACTTCCACCGCTTGAAGAAAACTGAATTCCATCTGCAGCATTCCCCAGTCACAGAATCCCTCTCACTGCCCTCTCACTGGCTACACTCTCGCAGTTCTTTTCAGATCTTCGGTGTCACCCTCCATAAGCCCTTGGACAAAGTATAGCAGCTGATGTGCTCTCACCAGGCACGTATCCAGAATTTGGTTTTGGGAGGGGTCCAAGGTGTGTCTGGGCATGAAATAAGTATTAAATATTTATAATTACGCCTGAAGTTATACTATTCTTGAATAAAACTCTTAGTTTTGGGAGTCAGGAATCCACGTCCCTGGCTCTCACTGTCAATGTTTGTCTTGCTAGATTCTCTCACTGATACCTTTACGATTCCCACATTGTTACCTTCCAATGATTATTGACCTGTTAAGTTTACTAAGAGACATATTCCCGATTCAAGTGATTCCGATCTGGCAACGGAAGCGAGTGATATGTGAATCCGTAGTAATAATAATACAAATAAGATTTCCATACAGTTAGTAGAAACACCAAAACAATTTGACTCTACAAAACGATTGCTTATCTACATAGAGTGAATATCGTGACTAACCTGTATTTTGTGTTTTTCTACATGACAATGTTCGTGCTCATTCTTATCCATGCTGATATGTTTATGTGTTGCACCTTTGTAGTCTGCTTTTATTGTATGTAGACTTACCTATGGAAGAAAAAGAAACATTTCTTTAGACACATGACGATTTATGGTATTAAGTTGATTATTATAGACAAAAAATGTGACTCGTGAGACAATCTGTAGAACAAATGGAGGCAGTAACTCTTCGTAAATATTAATTTTGAAAGTAACATAGAAGGACCCCTCTGTCTAAGGATACCTATAGTAATGCTAATCTACAATACTAGGTACTTTACTCGTCACAGTTTTGTAGGCACAACTAAAGAAATTTAATTAACATGGATGCTAACATTCACAGATTAGCTAATCACTTTCATTTTAAATCTTTAACATCTCTCCTTAATTCTGATTGGGCATACCAAAATGGCGGACTGACATTTTGAGGTTCAGATTCTGGATTTTTAATTCTGATTTATTCTCTGATTCCAACATCCTTGGAGACTTCCATCACTTCATGTGATGCAACTTGTTAGTGATTGGCAAGATGGCGGCGAACTAGAAGAAAGCTGCTGAAATCTCCTGTGCATTTCTTACAATATTCCAAAGTTTTTTTGGTCTTTCCATCAAGAAAATTTACTCAGTAGTGTTATAAAGTATTGCAGCGTTTTATATAATAGTTTTACATCATAAAAATTCAAAATTAACTGTGATAACATCAAATGCGACAGTGACAAGAGAGTTAAGAGTGACTGACAGCTATGGCAGACAGAAACCATAACAACCAATAAATAGCTGACCTTAAAACATTAATTATTAAGACTGATAGACTGCAAAACTGTATTATATTATAAATATTATTATAAAACAGCAATTAACGAAATGAAAGCGCAATGGATGGGCATAATTTGCCATTTCCGCTCTAGATTACAAAAGACGAATACGAATATAACTTGTTAGTTCTATAAACGTAGACCGGTAAGGCACACATTGTAGAATAATTTTGACTGGCTACACTTAAGAATCGAAAATAATTTTGGTTCAATAATTGTCTAAATAATTATAATAATGTGAGACTTAATAACAATCCAAAAATTTCTAAGTGTTCTTGGTTTGACTATTCTTCCAAACTGAAAGCCTAACACGTTCCAACAGCGACTTATATGACTTTTTTTGAAACTGCTGAATTTCTTCAAGAAGGTAATGAATGATTCTGAAAACTACTAACGAGCAGATAACAGAATTAATCGATTCCGACGCACTACTAAGCAGGGTCGTTCAGTTGCATGTAACCTATCCGCCTCATTATCTTATTTCCGTATTATTTTCACCCTCCTCATCATCACCACGTTTAAACTTCGCTTTTCACCATCATTTTATCCTCATCTGGTGATGATGATGGCAATCCTCTAGGTTCCCGCCTTCATGATGTTGAATATCCTATGTTACGGACATCATTTTGCTCCAGATACAAGTTTGAAAGTGAAATGACTCTTCTTCGTTAATGTAATTCACACGTTCTGTGTTTGCGAAACTCTTCAGAGATCGATCGATATATTGCATTTATCATCTGTGTGACACGAGGGATTTTGTTTTTCTATTTTGGTCTTTGTTTCCTCAAATATCACCGAATTCTTTTGAGTATAATCACCTACCCTTGACCGAATTTATATGGAATGATCCACCCACGAACTGGAGACCCATGTTTTTCGTGACAAAAGAGAGAATCGAACTCGGAGCAGTCACAGTTTACGGATGGATGAATGAGACGAAAGACAGAGCCACTGAAATCGAAGCCGTCGTCGGTTTGGCGAGTATCCAAAACGGGCGTCGAACGAAATGAGGAGTACCCGAGCTGGGGGTGAACGAGGGGAAGGGAACGCTTTCATTGAAGGACAGCGAGGGGAGAATTAGCTCATCAAACAAGGCGACAGGGAATAGAATTGAACTCTGTGGTCTTCAAAAGCAATGATATAAATATGTCCACATAAAGTATCACAAGCCATCTCGAAACTATTACAACGTGTTAATACATGGATAATCGAGTTGTTATTCCCTGTATTTCCTCGACGATGTCACTGTCGACCATTTGATCTTCGAAGAAAATATGTCACCCTTTTCCGAATGGTTCTGTCTGAACGGCGTCTATCTTTCTAAATTTGAATTAGATTATTTTAAGATGTGCTGTTAATAAAGCGAGAAAAACAAGATCTTATTAAAAAGAAAAGTTATAGCACTTTTTTTTTTTAATATGATTAGCCCTAAATCATGTATGCCCTATGAACGAGGCCTTTGAGAAAAAAAAAATGTTCCTTGAACAAACATAACTAATAAGATGAAATGTAGGTTCAAAGATCTGATGGCGAGAGAATTGGACACCTTGGAGTCACCGTAAAGTTAGTGCGCTCGCTTTCCGTGCACGTGGTCAGGAGTGGTCCATTGAACGAAGTGGTTCGGAGCTCACTCTACGAAAAACTGTAGGTTCCGTCCTTACAATGTCACCAGCTCGTTTAACACATTCATAACAATTCACTCACTCTTTAGGGAATTGGAAACACTAATTAATAAGATAAAATTCTTTCTTAGGTACAAAGAAACTGCTAATCCTTATTGGTATGACAATGGACAATTGAGATAACAAGTGAAAAGGAGGTATAGAGATTCTGCTTTGGAAAACAGTTTATTTTGTAATCCTATATTCTTTTGGTCTAACTACAATTAACATGAAATGTACAAAGGTGCAATAAGTTGAGGGTGTATGACATTAACTGAAGCTTTCAAAGAGGCCTAATAAATTTTATGCAAAATTTTGTTAACTTTAATAGTTACAAATAATAATTTTAATTGGATTGTTAATCGGATTATTAACTTAATTGGTGGTCAGCTGATTTGTTTCATTCTCCTTCATGTCCACATATCGAAACCTTTCCATTTTCTTTTCTCGCTCTTTCGAAGCTAATGCTTCTAAACTAAAATCAGGATTCAAAATGGCAATAGTGTTATTTTTCCTTTCACTGTCCTTATTGGAATAAGTCATTAGCCTTTTTTAAAATGAGGTTAGGTACTTTTTGTGTAGTCTATGCATCTACATTTTCATTTGAAATAAATGGTATACTAATCCTTTTGTTTGGTTTTCTTTCATTTGTTGTAAATTTTGGAATACATTTCCTTGTGACATCTGCATAATCAAACCTATTTTGATGTAGCCAAAACAAGTACACAGTGAAAGAAAGAAAAACAAGACTAAAGCAATGTTCTTGGCGACACTCAGATTTTAATGATATGCTTCAGTCCTACTTTCTTTCTTGGCAGAAATAAGCTAACAGATAGACAGCTGAATCGTGAATTAGCACGTTTTAATTAGAAAAACAAATTGTAAACAAATGAAGGTGTTCTGGCGTAACTGTGATGAATACTTAAAATAGAAAAAAAAAAGAACATGGCATATGCTAACAAGGCAAGTTGTTAGTTGTGGTGATTAACACCGAATACGAGTAACCTGCTTGCTTCTTATCAATGTAATGTTTGCACAGGCAGTCAGGCACTGCTTTCATTAAATTTACTGTAGATACGAACTATCTAATCTAGGAAAAAGTACCAACTAAAAAGTAAACATGATTTATCCCTCAACACTGGTTATCATTAACAAGTATATAGAGTTGCGTAAATACAAGAAAACACGAAATCTTAAAAAAAACACTAAAAAAGACGCACTTCTTGTATACCTCTAACGTACGTCATCATATCAGTCAATTTTTTGTGACTATTGTGCATTTTTAATGTGCGAAGATACGAAAAAATAGGTTCATATCAGTTAGACTATTATTATACAGGTTGACTGATATTTCTACTACTCAGGATATGATAGTTCCTAACCTAATAAAGTATAATTTTTTTGCGAAAACATACATCAATATGGAAACTAACAAAATGGCCACCTAAATTCGTACGATGCATTTTGCAATTGTATTGTTCTAATTGATCGTTTCATTAATTGCTACGAAAATACACTGAATAACAGTTCAGGGTAAACACCATCGAGAGATTATATTGTTATTTTGGATTAATTTGTTTTTCTCTAAGCTTAAGGGACTGAAATCAAACTTAAGTTAACGCTAAAGGTCAGTGCACATTGAAGATTTTGCTTCAAAATTAATTCTCTCTGTAGTTTGTTCCATTACCAAAGATAACCTGAAATTTCATTTTCGAATTTGCAATTATCTATGTAATTAATACAATTTCCCATTGTGCATGTTAATGAGTTGGAACTTAACAGTGAGAACATCGCTTTAGGACTTCTTCCACCACCTTTCTATCCATTATATTCAGTTTTGATCCTATAAATTCTTGAAACTAAAAATTTTTACCTTTAAACAAGTAGAACCATATCACTTTCACGGCCAGGTATGGATTGCTTTATTAAGGAATAATGTAGAGCCACATGCAATATTAAGTGGAGGTTGGATGTATAAGAAATAGAAGCGATTTCCTCCATGAGAATTTTTTCACTGTACCCCTAATATTTAGACAACCAACATGAAAGGACAAATGTGCGCTAAAACATGGAATACCAGGATATTCCTCAATTTGGAGGAAGAAAGATTTAGTCCTTGAGCATCATTTAGAGAACCACGAGTTAGGCAGAAATTACAATCACATTAAGTTCTAAGAGATAGGAATTAAAGCAATGGAAAGGAAAATAATAATATGGACATCATGCAGGATTCATCATTATGTTATGCAAAAAAAACTTGACTTGTTCGAACACACACAAGCACACACATACAGAGACAAAGAGGCAGAGATAGATAGATAGATAGATAGATAGATAGAGAGAGAGAGAGAGAGAGAGAGAGAGAGAGACGGAGAGGGTAAGGATAACTGTTTGTGTTCCTAAATAGAAAAGTAAGTCCTTTGAAAAGACTATTCTTTTATCCTCTCTTTCTCTCTCCCTAATGTTTTAGTTCTAGAACACTCACACGCACATAAAAGTGAGTGTTGAGAGAGTAGCAATAAGTAATAGAAAAAATAAAGATGAAGGGAGAGAGAAGAAGAGAAAGAAGCAAAGACATGAGAAGGAAACGTCAGGAAAGACAGGGAGCGAGAAAGACCAATGGAAAATATCAGACTACATTATGATCATGTTAAAGAACACACACACTATTTACTCTGTTTCCAGCCATTATTTTATGTAAAAAAAGACACTACCTTGTCGGGAATTGAACCCAGGTCTCCCTGTTGAAAGTCTGAGTCGTTAGCTTCTACCCCACAGGTTTGCTGCGTAAATCCTGCTTAATAAATGGTATAGTGCTTTTTCCTAAGTATAATAACATGAAAAGCGGATACTTCAGATGAATGACTTGTTCTTAGTTGTCTTTGTAACTCCCATAGATTTTATTTTGCCCTTTCTAACCAAAATTTGTAAATCGTCTACTTCTCTATAGTGACTCAGTTGTTTGATTCCACATTCTGAAGGATTCTCCTTTTTGTATGAGAAGTTATGAGTGAAATAATTCACTCATTCATGGCTTATGTCTTTCGTTGGCAAGATGGCGTAGGAGAAACATGTTGGACATTTTCAGTACTAAAGCAAGCCAACATAGGTTCAAACCCTGTTGAAGCCAAGGTCTTTTTACAAAGCGATCGTGAAGAATCTAATCATAACTTCTCTTCAGAATGTGGAATCAAACAACTGAGTCATTATAGAGAAGTAGACGATTTACAAATTTTGGTTAGAAGGGGCAAAATAAAATCTATGGGAGTTACAAAGACAGTTAAGGACACGTCATTGATCTGAAATATCCACTTTTCATGTTATTATTCAGAGAAAGAAACACTATACCATTTACGCAGCAAGCCTGTGGAGTAGCACCTAAAGATTTAGACTTTCAACAGTTAGACCTGGGTTCAATTTCCGATCAGGCAGTGTCTTTTTTCGCATAAACAAATGGCTGGAAGGAGATATTAATCTCTGGTTCGACAACTTACGAGGCATCAATGGCGAGAATAAGAGTAAACAGTGTGTGAGTAAACAGTAACCATAATATATCACTTAAGGATAATCTAAAGCAACGATGTCCAACAAAAGATGGCAGCACTAACTCGGTATATGTCTAATGTATCCTTATGGTTGCACGAAATTTCAATGCTGCTCCTATAGATTCAAGCCTAGAGAGTTCAAACTTTCAGGGAAGAAACTTCATAACCAATTCAAGAGCATGATCGATGCCGTTTTTTTATTTTCGTTTTCCTTCATTGTTATTGGGGATATCGAAACCTATAATAATAAAGCTCTTTCAACAATGTACAAAAAATAAAATTAAGAATCGGCATCGATCATGCTCTTGAATTGGTTATGAACTTTCTTTCCTGAAAGTTTGAACTCTCTAGGCTTGAGTTCGTAGGAGCAGCAATGAAATTTCGTGTAACAGCGAAAATACATTAGACTTATGCAGAGGTAGGGCTGACATCTTTTGTTGGAGATCGTTGCTTTAGATTATCCTTACTACGTCAGAGAATCAAGAACTCAGCTCATTGCAAATGTCCTCCTCACCATTACAGTCCTCCACGCCAGGGAGTGGTATCATATATTGTGACTTACAAATTAAAGTATTAATTGTATGCAAAAGCCACGGACGTGACCTTTTCATCATATGTCAAACGTATCTGTGACCGGTCGTCCGAGGATTTGGATGAATGGCTCAGGATATCCGGAACCAGCATCCGCAACCGAAACTCTGTTCCGAGTTTTGAGATCCATGGCTGTATTACCATTCCTATTTAAATGGAAGTGTATCTATCATTCTACGGTGAAGAGCTAGCAAATGAAATAGAAAATGGGGACGGATGTAATACGGGCAGAATAATGAATAGTAAATACATCCATGTTCTCGCATTTTAGTGTCATATTAATGGATGGCTGAAACATCGAACTAATTTACAAGTCACACCTGCGTCTCGTCGCGTCACCGTACAGCATCTCTCTACAGGAGAATGAAAGAGATAGGATATTTAGGGTGTTAAATGGCCATTCCTCTAATGGAATTAGGGAAATTGATATCCTGAGTAACGTCCTCATGTAGCTAGACACACATATAAGTCTAGTATGAAAATAAAATACGCAGGGAAGCAGCCATCTCCTTTCACCTTCTCTACACCTAACACTAACGAACACACATAAATTGTTGCAAGGAAGACCCAATGACCACTACAGAAGTTCTTATAGTAAAATAATACCATGAAGAAATGTTTTAGCCTCAATTTTCACACTGGTGTTTGTATTCGAAATGTAGGTGAAAAAAAATACTAAAAATCCACGAAGTACTGAAAAATCCAAGAAGAAAATGTTGAAAATTCAAGAAAAAATACTGAAAAACCAAGAAGAAAACACTGAAAATCCAACAAGAAAATACTGAAAATCCAAGAAAAATAGTGAATATCCAACAAGAAAATAGTGAAAATCTAACAAGAAAATAATGAAAATCCAAGAAGAAAATAGAGAAACCGGAAAACTTCTGGGACATTGGTCTGTCGCTGGGTGCGTATCCACAATCTTCCGAATGCACAGCCAACCTTCTATCAACTGATCTACTACTGCACGGCATCATATAGTGAACAAAAACTGTGTAAAGAAGTGTTTACAAGGAATCATGAAAAGCTAAGTGAAGCTCAACAACAGACAAGGACCGAGCTACCGTAGCTCAGTGGTAGAGTGTTAGCGTTAGCGTAGCGTTTGGGAGGTCGTGGGTTCGATCCCAGTAGCCGGCTATCCTAAATGAGGTTTTTCAGCCCCATCAAGCGAATGCCGGGATGGCACCTTCAACTTACGCCCTGGCCGACACCTTCCCGAGTCCTTTCCACTCCCCTATCCCGGTCTCATTCTTAGATGCCTAAAGGCCATAAATAAAATTCAAATTACCAACAGACAGACATGATAAATTCTAAACCTAGTACACTAAATTTTGCTCCGAAGTGTACAAATGCTTCAATATTTTTATTTCACTTCTTTTTACCTTCCATTCTGATATCTAAAATACCCACAAGTAATTTGACGTATTAGTATTAATGATGTATGAACGTTGAAATGATGCTGTTTCACAGTAACCTACATAGAGGGCGACATGGGAATGGGGAAATGCAATAAATATATGTTTCGGGTAATTCCCATAACAACGCTGAACGAGAAATTGAGGACATCATTATCAGCTCGGCTCTACAGCGTCCGTGATTTATGATATAATTAAATCTGGTTTCCCATAGCAATGTTGTTTAAGGAAGGACAAAGGCGCCGTGGTCTGTGACGATTTGGTTTGGCTTATTTCATTGAACATGCTGGTAAAATTATTCTACTCAATACAGGATGTCCGTGAAATAATGGTGCATACTTCGTGAGGTGGTTATTTACATGAAAACACTAGAAAAAGCTTATTTCAGGAAATTCCAAATTATGATTAGTTTCGAAACTACACGCTCTCAAAGTTTCGTCGGCATCGTCATAAATGACGTCACAGCTCGACACATAAGGACATAAGCGGTGTCGGTTTAGCAAATCCTGCTCAGAGTTCCTCTCAAAGTGAGTATAGCAATTTGTCATTTGGAACACAGAACATAGTGACTAACGTATGTCAATTCGGATTTTATTTTTTTACAGCTCGCAGGACCCGCATATAGTCATAAATTACCATACTGCTGATAGGTGCAGGTCCTTCCAGGCAAGTTAAGCTGTCTTAATTCATCGTATTCCTGTGTGGCGCTACGGGATACGTCGATGTATCGATATCGATATTTTTTGGATATTGATATCATAAAATATTTCGATATATCGATATTAGAAGTATTGGTACTCGTATTCGATATACAATATCGATGTCTAATACTCTATTTGGAATATTATTGACATTCGATCTCGAAATTTGATATTTGATATTCATTACCGTTATTTACATTCAATATCGAAATAAATATTACATTGGTATTAGATAAAACCCAATATTGGAATAATGGTCCTATTCCAATGCCGATATCGACCCTAGCAGAATAGAACAAAGATATCGCGCCGATATCGGACCAATACTGGACTAATAACGCGGATATCGATTATGGTTGGCCATTGTGAAGAAGAAAAAAAACGTCTACCGGCATTGACGTAGTACGATACCGTCGGGATACCAACACAGAAAGTAAAAAAAATTGCGATTTTAAATGAATGTGTTTTTCTAGAGTGAAGCTGTCTTCTTTTGATTGGTGAAGAACGATAATGTTGATCGTCACTAAAACATCGATCGAAATCGCAAATCATCCATTATTGATATCGGCCGATACTGGTGTGTTGCTGGAGGATATTTGAATTTGTTATTCTCGATATATTTCGTCTATATCGTAATATATTGTTCGTTAATATCAAAAATTGAATATCGCAGACCCTTCTTCTGCACTCGTCTTTTTTTTTTATGAGCGAGTCGGTACAGGAAATTATAACAAGTTACGTCAGCTCATGCAGTGAATTATTTCTCATCGCGTAGAAAGTACAATTAATTAATTTCATTCATTCCATTTAATTTGCATAAGGTAGAAAGCGTCTGAAGCCAAAGTCTATTTGTCAGGGTCTCAATTCCAGGAACCGTCTCCGGTATTCTGAACAAAACCCTGGTTCCTTAGGATGGCTGGCGGAAGCTGGACTCGAACCCAGTGCTTATGCGAAGTCACTTATTATAATAGACTACAGGAGTTGGTTCCTTGCAACAATATTGTCAATACGTTATATCTTATTTTCTACAACAATAAGCAGCAGTTCTTGACTTCACACAGGTAACCTACCTAATTCTTGTGGACACGCCCTTAACAAGTTTTGCAAGCGACATTGTTGCCCCCACACGATTCTAAGAAGAGAGTCATTAAGAGATGAATGGATGGTGTTTGTAGGATATAAAGAACGTTATGTCAGTCAGCAAATGAGAAAGCTTGTTTGCCACGTTGCTGGGTGTAGTGTTATGAGAGTTTTGCTCCACTTTCCCTCGCTTCTGGTCTCTATACGCGTTCAGAATACAACTCTTGCATCTACCTCTTTCTCTTATACTCTCTATCTTGTGTTTACCTCGCTCTTGTGCGACGTGATCAACACATTAAGAGTACACAAACTATAAGCAAAGAGGAATTGTACACTGTCAAACGGAGGAAAATTTTGTGGTTGCCAGCAAATTCGCTACAGGCTAGTTCCATCTCAATCCATGCAGTGGATGTACCCTCATAGTCTCAAATTTTGTTCAAATTATCTTTATGGGTATCTGAACCAGATGGAAGTACCACCCCATCTTTTGTTTCGCCCTAAAAAAAATTCCAAAGCAGTTGCAGAGTTGCCATGTTTTACCCTAAATTTCGCAATTTTTGTAATTTTGTGTTTTCAGCCACTTTCAGGACAAATATCAGGCACCAGGTAAAAGGTAAGAGCATGAGCTTCCTTTCACATTGTAATATAGTTATTTCTTAATGAAATGACGTCAGAATTGCCTACATATGACGTCACACCAACGAGAACTCGATATTTCAAAATGGCGGTTTTCACGAAAATGGTAATGTTTGAAGTTCTTTTTTCCGAAGTTAGGAACGGTTTTTTTTTTTTTTTTTTTTTTTGCTTTTTCGTGCTGACTGTACAAAAGGCATACAAAAGTTCATAAAAAACGATTCACGTCTTACGTCACTTGCTTACGTTTTCAGTATTCGACTTGCAAAAGGGGCGAATTGTGGTATTTCAAGCGCCATTTTCTCAGAAAAGCCTGCTTCAAAAAAATTGAAATTTGGTAGGCTGTTAGAGTTAGATACTTGTAACAAACTCTGTAAGTTTCATTCTCGACCCGTAACTAGTACAGTTTCTGCGGTGGTTCGAATTTAGGAACCTCTAAATGAAGTAAAAGATAAATCACCATGTCCGAATTTGCGATGAAATCACTGAATGAAACGTACAAAGATTTAGGAATGAGTCCGAGGTACCGACCCCCTCCTAATTCAGAGTTTTATGAAGAATTAATATAATTTTAGGCGTAATTATGTAAATGTAATATAAATTTCATGCCCAGACGCACCTTTAACACTCGCCCATCCCCACCCGAAAACCCGCGGAACCTTCTAAAACCATCTTCTGGATAACTATCTGCCCAAACACATATATTACCTTGATACACGCGAACATTTACAGGTAAGATCCACTTTTATGAACTTACCAGCAGATGAATCGCCTACATTATAATCACTGACTACAAGGGCTAAGCATTGTTTTTTCATTATTTCATGTATAGACGACATGCTCTTTTTATTTTAATTTAAAACTCTGTAAATTAGCCGATCACTTTTGTTACGCCCATGCAATGTTCTAGAACACTGTTTCCAATGTTTTGAAACAAGCCATAATATAGGTCAGGCATGGCCAACAGAAACGCCCTGGGCGGCACGCGACCCGTCATGTAATTTGTGAGGCCCGCAATAAGATAATAACTACAGAAAATTATAATATATGTAATCAAATTTGCTTTAAAAGCTTATAATTACAATCAAGTATTTGAATTTAAATATATTTATAGCTTCCAAGCATTTAAGACTGAGGTTAAAAGGATTACCAGAAGGAGTTGGCTAGGCCCTAAGTTGAAGGCACCGCCTGGTGTGGCTGAGGACAAACCCTGGAAAAACCCTCAGTCAGGATAATTGGCCTCTGGAATCACAATCAAGTATTCTACGAATATGTTGTTACTCCAATAGTAAAGTTATTTTACAAAGATAGCAATTACATAGATCTATTGCCTTGAAAAACTGCAGAGTTTTTTACTCAAGTTCTGTGTAAAAGTGTGCGGCCCGTAATCATCATCATAATGGTCCTCGTAAAGAAAGAAGTTGGCCAAGCCTGATACAGGTCTTCCTAACTTGAGAATAGAAAAGTAATTTCAAATCAAACATAGTTTTTTTTTTCCAGTAACATAATTATTGGCATCGAGTTCAAAGAAGTTTGAAGTATTATTAGCTATTTCAAATTCTCATATTGTGCCACGTGTATTCTTTATCGTAACTAACACTGTTACATAAGTCACAGAATTCAGTATAGTTTATTTCAATACATGGAATCTGCCCTTGTAGTTATTTTCTAGATTTCATACAAAGTATTTACGCACCCTTTTGTAGATAAATATATGATAAATCTATTTTAACACTGGCTTTTGCCTGATATTTGCAGTTCCATTAGAATTTTGAGGATTATCCATTACAGTCTTTATCTGCGTTATTTAATCCGAGAGATGATAATCCATGTTCTAAATGCGTAAAGTATCTACCACTATCTATCGATTGAGAATCTGTTGTAAAGAATAAACAATTACTGAAAATGACTTAGTGAAGAAATTAGGCATACATCTAGAATTCATATGAACTATGCCATCCAGTTGATCCGAAAGAGGTTGAAAACAAACAATTGTTGCATGCCCCCTTGAATGCAATTAACATATTAAAATATAAATATACACGGAGTCGTTTAATGCTGTTACTAGAAACTAAATATTAACAAAGAGAGAGTTTCTGAAACAAAATACAATTGCCCATTCTAAAACAAAATGGATTGTAAATAGACTGCACATCTTCGTCCATAATAGTAACGTTTTCTTTCCTTTGGAAATCTGAAGAATTTACAAGTTTGACATGAAGCATAGTACCTGCAGTCAAACGCAAAGCATGTAGGTCATATTGTAAGGTATAATATAACTATTAAATGTTATAAATATGTTACGAAAACCGTTTTGTCTTTTTCGTCCATACTAAACACGTATGCTACTCCGTGTGTATAAAGCCAGTCGTTCTGGTTGCTAGGATACCGCGCGGCAATGACGTCAACTTTAACAGCGTATACTGTTGCAGCGTATGGGCAACAGCTGCAGTTTTACTTATCGTACTTACCCACTGACGTACTGTTACTTCTCTTCAATGATCCATCGTAAAGGTTTAATATTTAACATTGGTACGAAAATTAATTCCCTAATTCCTTTCTCCATGCACACATATTTAATTATCTAATATAACGATAATTTCATTTGAAAACCTTGATTGGGGAAAGGGGACGAAAACTAACAGCGACTGGAGCGTTGCCTCTTGGGTATGGAAACCCGAAGTGAGATAACGGCTGCAGAGACCTCAGTTTTGTTTTTCTTATTTAGGAGTCAAACCATAATCGCTGTTGCCATAAGAGCAACAGTATACACTTAACTCTGGACGGATAATAGTAGTAGTATATTAGTACTAATAGTAGTAGTAGTAGTATAGCATAAGTAGTTTTCGCAGAACATGACGTCAATAACTGATACAGCTGTAAATTGCCACAACACGAACGTACTTTTACCATATTACGGCCCTATATTATATTTTTCGGAAATTTTATTGAATTTTTATGTGTAACTTTTCCAAATAAACATTTTTGGTATCTACATAAAAATTCATATTCGGAATCGTTTTACCGCAAAATGGCGTCTGCTACTCTGACCCGACAGTTCCAGAGGTTCCTAAATTCGAACCCCCACAGAAACTGTACTAGTAACGGGTCGAGAATGAAACTTACAGAGTTTGTTACAAGTATTTAACTCTAACAGCCTACCAAATTTCAAATTTTTTGAAGCAGGCTTTTTTTTAGAAAATGGCGCTTGAAATACCACAATTTCTTATATTTCGCCCCTTTTGCAAGTCGAATACTGAAAACGTAAGCGAGTGACGTTAAGACGTGAATCGTTTTTTATGAACTTCTGTATGCCTTTTGTACAATCAACACGAAAAAGTAAAAAAAAAAACGTTCCTAACCACGGAAAAAAGAACTTCAAAAATTGCCATTTTCGTGAAAACCGCCATTTTGAAATATCGAGTTCTTGTTGGTGTGACGTCATATGTAGGCAATTCTTACGTCATTTCATTAAGAAATAACTATATTACAATGTGAAAGCAAACTCATGCTCTTACCTTTTACCTGGTGCCTGATATTTGTCTTGAAAGTGGCTGAAAACACAAAATTACCAAAAATGCAAAATTTAGCGTAACACTTGGCAACCCTGCAACTGCTTTGGAATTTTTTTTTAGGGCGAAACAAAAGATGAGGTGGTACTTCTATCTGGTTCAGATACCCATAAAAATAATTTGCACAAAATCTGAGACTGTGAGGGTACAGCCACTGCATGGATTGAGATGGAACTTACCTACAACAGAGTTAAAACCAAACTTTATTTTCTCTAATCAAAATTTTGTTTAAATGGAATACATTACATTGTTTAAATGGATTACCTCCGTATATGTGGAATGTATTTTCACTGTTACATGAAATTTCATTGCTGCTCCTACATCAAGGCTAGAGAGTTCAAACTTTCAGGGAAGAAAGTTCATAACCAATTCAAGAGCATGATCGATGCCGATTTTTAATTTTCTTTTTTGTTCATTGTTGAAAGAGCTTCATTGTTATAGGTTTCGATATTCAAAACAACAATGAAGCGATTTCAACAATGAAGGGAAACGAAAATATAAAATAGACATCGATTATGCTCTTGAATTGGTTGTGAACTTTCTTCCCTGAAAGTTTGAACTCTCGGCTTGAATTTGTAGGAGCAGCAAGGAAATTTCGTCTAACAGTGAAAATACATTAGACATATACGGAGGTAGTGCTGCCATCTTGTGTTAGAGATCGTTGCTTTAGATTATCCTAAACGAAAACAGAATTGAGGCTCCAGTATTTTGGATACTAAAACACTACCTATAATGCTACGGTGTTATATTCCACTCTCCTGAACTCTATCCTTATAGGCCTATATAAAAACCAAGCTGGAAGCTTCAGTTGTTATATTAATATTAAGAAATGGAATATTATTGCTTGTTAATTACAGAATTTAGAATAATATCACTTAATCATTCTAAATTATTTTGTTGTAATTAGAATCTTGCTTATTTCTGAACATTTCATGTGTTTCTTAAAAAACGTACCGGTAATAATAATAATTATTATTATTATTTTATGGAAAGAAAAAGAATGTTAGTGAACAGAGCCTATTCTGAGTTTTAGAATATACAGCGAGAACGTTTGGCAACGCAACGCAGCGCTGGTCGGCCGAGCTAACGCTTGACTCACTTGTCTCCCTCCGCCCCCCAATCGGGCAGTGGGGTTTCCCATGACATAGCGCCTCGCCATTTAGTGCTGAAAATATTTTGTATTTCTTTCCACGAATTTTACATATACTAAGAAAAACTTAGTTCTTCAATTTGTCCGACATGTCCTGGTGTTCAAATAAAATACTTTAAAATTAAAGCTTAATGTGTGGCCTAAAGTCACCGGAGAACCACGGCTTGCTTGGCGGCGGTAGGGGAATCAAGCGCGAACTCGAGCCGACATGCGCTACGTTAGGTTGCCAAACGTCCTCCCTGTATATTTTGGCAACAAGTTTAATCTGAACTGTTAGTAACATCATGATGTTGTTTTCTTGTGATAATTTATATTAACTATATTATATATTTGATTTTTAAATAATAATTCACCACTAGCGACCATTGTTAAGTGTTTAATAATAAGTCGCAATATTTCTCCTCAAAATACTTTTAAAAATTCCCAACTGCTAAGTTTACTTTCAAAACTAGAACAAAAAGTGTCAAAAAGTTTCAACAAAATTTCCCTTTTATCCTTCATGTGGGCTAGAATATCCCGTTTTCCGGGAAATTTCTCTCCACCTGACAATACTGTTCGAAAAGCAGAGAAAACCAATAACCATATGTTTTATTGGTATTGTTATTATACCCATAATCTAATACATATCACAGCTAGTACAATTTATAAGTATAAATGATAATTATAACTATTTTTATTGCAATTATTTCGGAGTGTCTAAGCCGAGAATCGATAATTTATTGAAACAACACAAAACCCCAAACTTCTCTCGACCGCAGACACAACATGAAATCTCGGACACTCCGGGCTAAACCCGGACGTATGGTAGCCCTATCAAAAACTCAAAAATTCTGAAAACCGCCAGAACTTTTTTTTTTTTTTTACAAATATTGTTACCGGTACTCGTGAGTAATCAACGAGTTTAGCCGAATGTACTCAATATACAACGAGCGTTTGCTTGCGATTCGATATGCTTTCCTATCGAGTTACGGCCATAATATCATTTTGATTCAAGATTGCCAAAAACGAATTAATTTTATTAAGGAAAGCACGAACATGACTCAAAACTAAAGAAATAATTACAAATAACATCACAGTACTTAGATAAAGACAAAGGTGAATTATTGTATAACTAACATAAATAAATATTAAACTCCCTTCCTAATAAACATAGTTATCAGACACAGTCCCCATTAGTGATGTTTGAAAGCAGCTGCGGGTAATCTCCCAAGAATGACGTAATAAGCTACCGAAACCAGTAAAACAAATTTACTATTAAAACAACTTCTAGAAAAAACGAAGATGATATGCATATAATTCCCTTATTACAGTTCGGTTTGTGAATGAATTACGTTTCAATTGTCTGTAATGCCTTGACCCTGAAATGTGTAATCAGAAGTCCATTACTTTCTCATTA
This sequence comes from Lepisma saccharinum, assembly GCA_022664845.1. Classification (NCBI taxonomy): domain Eukaryota; kingdom Metazoa; phylum Arthropoda; class Insecta; order Zygentoma; family Lepismatidae; genus Lepisma; species Lepisma saccharinum. Next base: position 31,348 of record JAGDQP010007129.1, read on the forward strand.
GATTTCATGTTTCCCTAGCCTAGCAAAGAGGAAATTGTGACAAAACAACATACATCCGCTCAGGAACTCAAACACGTCATCACTGATAGTAGCTCTGAACAGAGAAGTCATGTGAAACTGAAGAAGTATTAACGTCGTGCTCCAGTGGCGCAATTGGTTAGCGCACGGTACTTATAAGACAGCACTGTTGTGAGCTATGCCGGGGTTGTGAGTTCGAGCCTCACCTGGAGCATTACTTTTTTTCAATTGGATATCGTAATAAAGGTATGGAATAATAACGAATCGGTTAAAAGAACAACGCTCATGGAATCAGAAGAAAAGGTAGATATTCTCTTTGAGACTAATTCATAAGTTTTAGCTCTCAAGGTCACTGACTTTGGTTTAAAATAAGAGAAGCGCGCAACGCGCGTTCAAATTGTGATCGAAACAGGAAATTACATGTAGACTACAGTCTGGTTAATAAACCTTTGTTGCAGAAAATGTGGTTACACAGACCTTTACAAAAAAACACTATTTCTTTCAGGGAGAGGAAGGTCATGGAAGATACCAGGGACGTATGCAGAGGGAGTCTTGAGGATGCGGGCAGTGTTTCTTTCAAGAATAAGTTCTGGGAGTATTTTAAAACTTTAGGGGGTAAAAAAGGAGATAGGGCGTAACCCTCTAGTGAGAACTACACACCACATTGGGCAGCAACCGGTTGCCTCATAACCTTCTCAGAATAAATGAAAGATGTAGAAGGACTCGGAAAGGAATTCGAGAAATTTAATGACACTAAACTGGTGAAACTTTTACGTCTCTACTACACATGAAAAATCATATATCAAGTCCCAGATTCATTCAATCAACACCGGCCTGAGCCAAAGACACCAAAAAGCCTGAAATAAATTCAAAATTCAAACGCAATGACCATGTATTCACCATACTAATATTCTCTCACACACAAACACACTCATATTAGTCACGTTCCTTCAAAAAAATCATTACCTCAACTTATGACGTCTCAAACTGAGCCTTTTGTTTTCAGTAAAGTCAGTAGCCGGCTCTGTAAAATATTACAGTTTTAGAAAAACAAATCTTGAATAGATACCACAAGGAAAATTTTTTACTTATTGTGAGTTACATAGGCTCCAAGGTTTCTTGTTCGCTTTAAAACAGGGTTCTAATATTATATAGAACATTGAATAAGCCCTTGTTGTTACAATATTTTTTTTTAATTGGGAGGGTGATTGAATCAGTCTTTGGGAGTAATACCCCCGAACACCCCTCGGAAAAAAACACTGGGAGCCTTCCGCAAAAAAATATGATTTTTTTTGTAAGTTTAGTATCATTTTTGATAAGATTATATGCATTTTACATAAAATTCACACCCAGATAGACCTCGGACGCCCCCCCCCCCCCTTGAAGGTGCTGTACCAATACCAACTTATGGGTACTTCCCTGGAAGATACCTAAAGTTAATGTAAAGCAATGACCTCTGAAGATATTTGGCAACACTACCTCCATATGTCTTTTTTTTATATAACGAAATTGTACTGTTGCTCTTACAAATTCAAATCCACAGAGTTCAAACTTGTAGAGAAGAAAGCTCATAGCCATTTCAAGAATCCTATCCGTACCGATGTTTTATTTTCTTTTTTGTTTATTTTAGAAATCGCTGGATTTTTGTAATGAATATATACAAACATAAACCATGATGGTCTTTCAACAATGAACAACAACAAAAAAATCTGCTCGAATAGAATGGATGGACATAGACAGACCAAAAAAAAAACTAAAACTAAAGAGAATTCATGACTTTTTGGCGGCACCGCTAATAGCGTGGGGCCAGAGAGATACGAATAAACTATTAAGTGAAAGTTTAAACCCGTATCTAGCTTACAACGTCCCAACGTCATCAACGTGTCAGGTTGGCCGAGTGGTCTAAGGCGCCAGATTTAAGCTCTGGTTCTCGTAAGAGAGCGTGGGTTCGAACCCCACACCTGACAGTATTCTTTTTTTTTTTTATCAACTTACAAAATAAAGTGCATTACATTAATGGTAGGAATTGACTTTAATTTTTTAGACCTTTTAGGAAACTTTGGCTCAGGCTGCATAAATGATGATGGGATGATTGGTGGAATAAAGAAAGTAGGAGGAAACGGGAGAACTCTGGGAAAACTCACCTACACAGTGTCAAAGTCTACGTGGCACAAGCAAGGATCGAACCGATAACTCCAAACACCAGAGGTGGGCGAACTACCAGTGAGCTACTGTGGTTCTACGAAGATTCAAGTCGGAGGTTTTCCCTCAATTTAACCAGGCAAATGATATCTATGCCCTGGTAGTTTCTTTTCCTGCTACGGAAGTGTACTCGCCGGGGAAGTAATTCGTCGTAGATGTAATGGACATAAGGCATAGTTGTCTGTCAGGTCCGCAAATCCAAGTTAAATTGAAAGTCATGTTAATCTGGAAAACATTATGTTTGGTTATATTTCCCCTGATTTTTTCAATGTTTATGCAACATTTTTCACAATTATGTGTAGAAGGTTGTCTACCATCTAAGGAGTATTTATTCTTCCTACTATTTTGTGTCATTTTCCATGCACGGATAATTGTCAACGTTAAACGCTAGCAAGATGTTGATCTTGATCTAATGGATTTTTATCCTTGCACGAAATCACAATGCTGTCACTACATGTCGAAAATCAAATTCTAGATGACAGATCACACTTCCAAATAGAAAAGAAAGTTCATAATCATCTAAAGAATCTGAATTGATTTATGGCTTTTAGGCAATATTGGTTTAGGCCGGGAAAATATGTGGGAAGAAAGTCGACCCGTGCCTACTTTGAAGGTTCGTTTGCCTGGTGTGACTGAGGAAAAAATCTAGAGAAACGTCAGTTAGAAGGAATGGCGGCTGAAATCGTTCGCAAAACTATCCGATTGCTAAGTCAAAGCTCCCTTCAAGGAAATAGAACTTATCGGTCAAGATGAACATGGCTGACCGTGGACCACTACTTGCAAGTTTCAGTAAAGATAGTTAAGAGCTGAAGCCAGCAAAAGAGTTTGTTAATGAAAAGACCTTTCAAAAGTGGATTTCGAGAAGAAACAAACTCGTTCCTTCGTCTTTAAAGCGAAATGAAATTTACACGGAAATGCTTTCAAAGTATCCAATACAGCTGCGGAGTTGAATTTATGTTTAAGTCCAGAAAGTATTCAGAAACTCCGAAACCAGAATAAACTGAGAAAGTGAAGAGTACTTCAAGTTACTAACAGGACTCATGTCATGGCCTTTACGCGTAATAATTCCGTTTTGTAAATTACCGAAAGCCAACGTGACGTCATTCTAACCAATACAGTCATCGAAATAGCATAGAAAATCCTCCGTCAGTCTCAGGTTCTTTTATGATGCATACATTATGGCGATTTTTTTCTCTCTCTCTCTCTCTCTCTGAAGCTACTGTTGAAGCAAAATTAGAAAACTTGGAAACGGACCAATTAAAAAGTTTCCTCTCAGAAGAAAAACAAGTGTTGGCACGACTCATGAACCATATGGTTATGATGTAATTTCATCTCTCTGTCTTTAGGTGTCGCTAAAAGCATTGTCAACTAAAGCCTTAACATTATTATCTTCGATAAATCGATGATCGACTGAGGTTGCTCAGCCTTGATGTTTTCTTCGTAAGCAGTAGATCCGTAGTTCAATTCTCTTCACAAGTTGTCAGCAAAATAAGAAAACAATCCTCCATTTTTTGGTGGGAGGATATCATTATTCGTATTATCGATACAGAACAGTCATATTCTGCTCTATTAACATTCAAGGTATCGATATAAGATATCGATGTAACAAGTTTCTATATTGGCATTATCGTCAGAAAAGAATTCGACATTGATAAAAGTTATGTAAAATATAGCAATACTGACGATATCGGCAAAATATATCGATATTAGCAATTTTGCACACCATATGTTGACAATATTGACATCACAATGTCCTCTGATGGTTTTAAAGTATATACAAGTATATGTCAGACCATTTTCGAATACTTAAATAACATAAGTTCGATATTCGAAGTTTTCAGACGTATATTATTATTATCTATACGAATAGCAAGCGACTTTAGCTCAGTTGTAAAGCGTTGGATTAGCATTCGGGAGGTCCTGAGTTCAATTTCAGAGGCCGAGCATCCTGACTTTGTTTTTTCCTCAGTCACAAGGAAATGCCGGGATGGTACTGTCACATTATTCCCTGACCGACTCTTGTCCGCATCCTTTCCCCTCCCCCTCCTAGCCTGAGCCTAAAGGCCATAAATGAAGTTCAACTCCAAAGTCTAGCGATTAGAGCGTTGGACTCATGTCCGCGTGGTCCCGGTCCCGAGTTCAATTCCCGCTTGGAGTCCCACTTTTCGGCGTCCACCCAGCGTCGTGAGACAAACTGGGGAGTCACGTGAATAAAGACGTGACGGCCACTCGGTCTAGAAAGCCCCTAATATGCCTGTTCGTGGCCAGGTGGCGCGCAGTGCTGATCACACTGGCGGCACTCGGGTGGACGCAGTTTAACCAACCGCGGACAGATGGCGTTAACTCCCGTGGTTATTGTTATTATTATTATTATTATGTTAACTCTTAGTAATGATAAAAAGCATACATGAAGTACACAACACAATGTTGCAAACTGTGAGTAATATAAGAGAAATAATGTTGAAAATGTCAATTTTCCACATGTAATCTGGTATAATATTAACAGTTTGCAACACTGTTTTCTATACTTTACATATCTTTCTAGCATCACTAGAGTTCTAACAAACATCCAATAAACTGATGTAGAGGTAATCGAAAAAATAAACTTTATACTAAGTTGGTAACACTGACAACTCTTTGATACCTGAGTATAGCTACTAATATGTACCGTGTTGATAAAAATCGATTCCTAAAAACTCAAATTTATTTTAAGGCGTCTTTTCTGAGTAATTGTGATATCGATTGTGATATTTGTCATTGTGAAGAATCGATTTTGGGTTCAAATTGGAATCCAAAGTGGAGGAGAATTCGTCAAATGATTGAGGTAATATTTTCTTGTTAGATGTTATTGCCTCTTTCACTAATAACCTTGTGTATGGTAAATGTTGAAACAGAAATAATGGCAGCCGCCGTGACCGGGAATAGAACCCGGATCTCTCAATTGGGTATGTTGTTCATTACACCACTGAGAAAGCTAGAAGGTTGTTGAGGCGAGCGGTACATACACAGAGAATTGTACGTGCCGTGGTGGTGTAATGGACCCAACGAGCAAGGAGAAGAACTGGGCTCGAGTTCCGGTCACAGCGGCTGTTATTTCTTTTTCTGTGTTAATTTCAACATTATTTTTCTTCTTGTTTTCGTGTCTCAAAAAATTACCCGAAATTTTTTTGCACTGATTAATGTATCACCTTGTATTTCCTGCTATATTTGATAAAGTGTCTGAAAGTAATATTTTTTTAAGGTAGATTTTTCAAAAGTAAAACATTTTTTTTTACTCGTTGCTTGTTTTAATATCTTTTTTATTTTAAAGTGCAATATACAGGGTAATAGATTAATGTGTGCAAAGAAATGAGAGTGAATACCTGACTCCAATACAAGAAAAAAAAATAGCCCATTTGAAGAAATTTGGAAGGATACCTAGTTTCGGCGCTCAAAGTTAGGGTTGCATTGTCACAAATTACGTCATATTTCGACAAGTATTGGTGTAAGTGAGGTCGTCCTAGCAAATTACAATCGTAGTGGTAATACATATTTTTTAATGATGTTTAGGTGAATACGGCTTTGAGGGGATTTCTATGCTTGTCCTATTAAACCAGACTATTCCTTTAGATAAAAAAAAAACTCTGGTAAACTTTATTTTATATGGGTCAGTCTAGTAACGTTTGACTTCGGCCCGTCACGATTTGACCTTTTACACGTAGTTAAAATCCACAAACAATCGTGCACCTTCCGGGATTCGAACCCGGGACCTTCGAGTCGTTGGCCTATAATTTCTTTAGAATGAAATTCTTAGGTAGAAAAACCTGTCTACGCGGCACTCCCTCAATCTCAAACATTGCTTAAATAGATCTGTCGGTTAGTACTTCGAGTTAGATTTGCTAAACCGACACCGCTTACGTCATTATGTTTCGTGATATGATGTCATTTGAGACGATGCCTCTTTCAATTTGAGCGCCTGTAGCTCTGAAATTATGCATAATTTGGAATTTCTTCAAAGGGACTTTTTCCTTGTAAATAATCACTTCCCGAAGTTTTTCAACATTATTTCGGAGACATCCGCATAATGTATGTGTTTATACGTCTTTCTTAAAGTTCAATTTTTAAGTTTTTATCATGTCTTGCTTTTTGAAAAAGCGTCCACGATTCTTTGAGTATAGAAATGGAAATGTCCGTTTATATATATATATATATATATGAGAACGTAAGCTAGTTACTACGCGTCTCTCTTCCGTTGCCAACCACGATCTATGGTGCTGTTGCGCGGGTTTTATTGTCAGACTTAATTCACTGTTAACCCAGCAAATTATTGATTTACCTTCAATCTTGGTTTCCTCAGTGACTAATGAATCTTTAATTAACGTAATTGGTTAATGTGTTGCCTTAACTACCTGCGAACTGTTGTGTAGTCTCGCGTAAACTCTCAGAGCAAAAGTAAACGTACGGGTTTAGAGAGCATGTCAATAGCAATATTTAAGATACTGGGAAAGATGTATGCCTTCTCCTGTACAAACATTTTGCAGAGAGATATTATTTTCCAAAATCTGTTTGCTTTCTACTTTCTGCTCAGAAGACAAACATCAACATACAATTGCAATTCCCCTTGAATATGTAACACACTTACTATCTAAAAGTGTCTTTTTGCCACAAACAAAGACCTAAATTACGTATTTTCAATTTTAATTCAAGTTTTATTTATGAGCTTCAGGCATCAGAGAATCAGGTCGGGATAGGGGAGAAGAAAGGACGTGGGGAAGTGTCGGCCAGGTCCTAAGTTGAAGGAACCATCCAGGCATTTGCCTAGTGTGACTGAGGAAACCTCCCTGGAAAAACTCAGTCAGGAAAGTCGGCCGCTGGAATTGAACCCACGACCTCCCGAATACTAAACCAAAGCTCTACCACTGAACCACAGACCACTCGATGGAAGAGGATGTTGGAAGGCAGTTTTCCAGTACCTAGTTTTAAGTACCATCCTCGCATTTGCCTCGTGTGACTGAGGAAAAATTCTGACTCATTTTCAAATTTATTTTTAACACTATAAGTGTGTTACTATTTCTACTTTAAAAAAAAACGTGATACCAGTATGAAGAGGTTTTATAGATGTATACTATGAGCTTTTTATGGTGGTGTGAGTTTTGCGATCAGTGAATTTTGCCAACTTTAATACAGGCAACCATGCGTTTTGCGTCCCGTGTAATACTGATCATAATGAAAGTCAAATGTTGATAGCACATTTAGCAAATACGTGCAAGAACCTTGTTGTATATTTTTACTTAGGTTTTGTTACGTTAACTTTGGGGTAGCCCAGACTTCCAAACGAACGAGTGATGTACAATACACAGTTAAGCTGTAATATATTTAAACATTAAAATACTTTACTGTTTAAGATGTTACTGACTCTAAAATAAGTGGAGTGGTAGCACAACGCATGATTATTTTTCTCTCGATCACAAGCGCACGATATTATGTAAGATTGCAAACGGCAAGGTCGCAAAACTCACGGACTCCTTTTAATAGATGTATGAAAATATTGTTTTCCTTGCTTCTCCAATTCCCCTCTTATTTCTACTCAGTTCCGAAATATAAAATTTCTACGCAAAAAGAAACTAACAGGAAAGGCAAGCTATGATCTAAATCGTTCACAAGATGGCGTCCCTCTGTAATCACTCGTCCAGATAAGGGGCTAATAGCGGCCAGGGCTTTAGTTGAGGTACTATCCCGGTATTTTACTGGTAAAGCCGAAGAAAAGCCTTGAAAGTAAAGCCACGATACACTAAAATAAAGCCATTTAGAATAAATTTCATTATCGGAGAACAAATTTTGGTAAAGGAAAACAACAAACAGTTTTGTTTATCTTGAACAAATTATTTTTACCAGCAATTTTGCACAAACAAAGAATTTATAAAAGTCTTTGATCAGAAGCAAACACTGTTTATTGCATGACTAGTGTACTAGTGAACAAATGTGATTTATATATTTGAGAGAAGTAAATAGTGGGAAATTAGTATAATGATGAAAAGTGAGGAGAGTTGTATAGGACTCGTTATATTATGGAATACAAGGAAAACATATCAATTGAGTTAGTTAATAATATCCAGCAATCCTGTAACGCGTACAAGGACTTCAGGTCACGAAATGATAGTAAAAGTTGATACACGAAAAGGATGCTACATGAGAATTACTGGAAATAAAACTAGAGAAAAAAAATATAGCTATTCTCAAAACCACCTTATTTAATTTTTAACGTAAAACTGAAATAGGCGCCATGCCACGTATATCCTGTTAAAGTGACCATTTAAAAATCAAAGAAACAGAAAGATGTTTTTTTAAAAAAATCATGAGATTGGTGGTTTCCAAAGAATTGCAAAGACAACTATATATATTAACTTATTTATATGGTTATTTGAGGGTTTCAATAATTAAGAGTAACATTTTACAACTTACGAAGAAAACAATTTTTCAACAAATTAATTTCCATGTAGAACAAGTCCATGAACACTTAATAGAAAGAATAAGTAGAGATTTTGCCAGTCCCCAGAAATTCTCGACCCCCTCCCCCTCCCCAAATAAAAAATTTAACATTTTAAATTCGATAGAACGGCTGCGGAACTCTACTTAAACTCTGCTAAATGCCTTGTTTTGGCTTTACCTTCATACCCTAATTGTAAATCATTGCAGAATCCCTTAGATCAAGGAACGTATCTGAACTTTTATTTATTTATTTAAACTTTTTTTTATATTAAAGTTCGCTCTTGGTTGTTGCTCGTTGTGACATGGTCTTGTGATGATCCGCTAGTATGACTGATCAGCATCGTAATTATGTGAAGCACAAGATGCAGGGTTGTAAGCTGTGAATATTTTACCAAACCAAATATTCAACATGTCAATTTGTTTCCCATCTCAATGGTCGTCTATGAAAATTAAAAAAAAAAAAAAAAAAAAATCTAATTACCAAACTATTCGTAACTAAAACGGGTAAAATAAGAATGTTATATAATAATGTTTTTTTTTAAAAAAAAAAACATGCTTTTATATACTTAAATGAAATTTATAGACTTTGACGTTTAAATTACTAAAATTAAATGCGTGGGTCATTTATATTAAACAATAATTAAACCTGAACATCAATTGCTATTAGCAATCGATGATTTTATTTTTGGCTACAGTATATAAATATTAAAATTATAAACTGTGTTAACTTTCTTTTAGTAGTGCATAAAAGAGTGTTATATTTTTTAAAAATACTTTTAATAATATTAGTGTATGAGCTAACCAGCTGTATATTATTTCTATTACACACATAAAAAATAACACATCATTATTTGATTCATCACAGGAGACACAAATGTAAGGACATCAGATTTCCGAGAAGCCTTTTTTCATTCTTTCTTCCTATATTTATTTATTTTACCATTTCTCTTATTTTTTCTTCACTTCTTTCGTTTTCTTTATTTTACATTTTCTCTTAGTCTTGCGGCATTTCTCTTCTTTCTTTCTTTCTAAATATTGTTTCTCTACCTTGTTTATTCTCCTCTTCTCTTTGTCTCTGTTTCTAGTAATGAGTTCTAATTATCATACTGGAACACTGAATTGCATTAGTAATCAACTGAAGCCTGACACTAGAGGGAACAATTAATTTCGTTTATCCACTTCCAGCTTAATCCAAATGACACCAAACTTGTAAATCAGCTTTTTTCTTTACGCTTGAATTCGCTCTCGCCTTTTCTCTTTTTAAATGTGTATAGCTGAACTCTTGCAAATTACTTCAATGTTGTTTCCAGGATGTGGCATTAGTATATTCGCAGTCAAGTATATAACTCAAAAACTAACCAGGGACACTATCGAGAAGTGCGCTCCGAAAGCAGCACATTTTATAACCATTGGAAACAGATCTTAACGCTACATACATACGTAACAATTAACTGAGAATTTGTTTAAAATCCAAATTTGAATTTTGATTGTTTGCAGCCCAGAAAAAGAATTCGACAACCAAACTTTACAGATGAATTCTCGGCACCAAAATAACACAAAACGAAAACAAAATTTATCTTTGCCATTTGTAGAATTCCGCTTCAATTTTTAGATACATGAGTTCAAATGTGGAACTCAAAGTTTGTTGTTGTTTCGCACACAGAAACGGAACTCGACAGTCCAACTCCGCAGATGAATTCCTCACACCAAAACTGGAAAACAAAAGGGTATCTTTGTTATTTGCCGAATTTCACTTCGTTGTCGAGATACAGGGGTTCCAATTTAAAGCTGAAAATCTATTTTCTTTAAGTACAGTGTTAAATAAAAATAATATTTGGCGGGAAATCATAAATTATGCATTACAGTAGTGTTTAAACTTTGATTGTTATTTATATTAAGACGGTGTGCATATAACAAGTTACAATGTGATATAATCAGTTTTTTCAGTGTTGCAAACCTGATATATTTTAATGGTACTACGACGGTTTATTGAATATTTTTTATTCTCCAGTGATGATAAATATTGCCAAGCACATAAGAAGACAGCATTTCAAACTGGAAATATTGTATCAAGTTTCCATTATTCCCAACGTGATATCAAGTTTCTGTTTTCTAAATAACTGAAAATAGGTTTATTCAATATTTTTTACGCTTCTAGTGATGATAAACATTATGTGTGAAGCATGGAACTCAATGTTGCAAACTGTGAATATTATACCAAATTTCACGTTGCATATGTTGATTTTCCATGTTTGACCTGATACAGTATTTCCAGTTTCAAAAGCTATTTTATGTGCTTCACAATATTTATCATCTCTGGGGAATACAAAATATTCAATAAACTGCTCTAGTGCCATTAAAATATACCAGGTTTGCAACACTGAAAAAAAATGATGGTATATTTTTAACTCTTTGTATGCACCATATTGTTATAAATCAACTGCCAAACGCTAAACACCACTTTAGTGCATACTTTATGCTTTGTTGCCAAATATTATTTTTATTTAACACTTTCCTTTAAAAAAAAATACAATTTTGGGCTCCAAATTGGAACACCTGTATCTTGACAACGAAGCGAAATTCGACAAACGACAAAAAAATGCCTTTTTTCCTGTTCTGGTGTGAGGAATTCATCTGCAAAGTTTAATTGTCGAATTCGTTTTCTGTGCTCCAAACAACAACAAAATTCAAATTTTGATATTTTTTTTTAGTTCTGCAATTGAACAGCTAGTTTTACGTATGTTGTATAGCGTTAAGATCTCTTTCCAATGGTTATGAAATTTTCTGCTTTCGGAGCGCACTTCTCGATAGTGTCCCTTGTAAGACACAAATTAAAAAAAAAACGCACCACACAGAGATAACAAGCACGAAGAACTGAGTTAGAACTGAATATTTGGTGCTTATTGGTTTCGACTGGAAGTGAGTGACCGAGGTTAAATATTTGCTCTGGTGCTTATCTTTCAACACTAGCTGATCACTCCAGTATCGTTAGGTAGAGCTCCATGACCATGCATAAATTTATAGTAGTGTCTCAATACAGAAAGCCCTATTAAGGCAGGAACATTCTCCCGCAGGCGCATTGCTCCTTTACCGTAAATAAGACTTACAAGCGGCTAGTATCCAATGGCCAATTTGGCGTAGTGGTAGCATGTTGGAAAGCTAATACCGAGAACCCACGATTGAATCCTGATGTCGTTTTCTTTCTTTCTTTTTTCTTTTTATTTAGAAAAATAACTTTTCTCTCTCTCATATATATATATATATACTGTATATATATACGCATTAGGAAATTTAATAAAATTAGTGACCAACGGCACATGAAGGTTAGGTAAGTCAGGTACGGTGATTTTTTTTTATTGTTTTTTTTTTTTTTTTTTGCACACGCCATTAACTCGCGTTTTTGCAGACTTTCGAAAATAGGACTTTCTATGTTGAGACGCTAGTTAATTTATAACCACGAGTCAATGTTGCCAGTTCGATGATGATGGTAGACCGTAGGAATTATATAGAAGTTACCATAGTCGTTAACTGATTCGGAGAATGTACGGACTGGTACTTTTTATATATTTCCTGAAAGGGTTTAGTGAGTGAAGTCACATGTACCATGAATATTAACTCCGTAAATTCAACCTCTATGGAATGATGGAAGAAATAAAGCTGAAACTTACTATAATTGCAGGTGCAACAACTAGCGTGAATTGAAGGGTATATCTATCGTGTTTATTGCTTTTGATTCCTATGTGCACGAGTTTAATCCAGAAACTAACAGAATTTTATAGCTTTTTTCCAGCCATGTCATAATTGCGTAGAGATATGATGTCATCAAATACAAATATTCTAATTTCTCAGCTGAAATAAACAATGTCAGATAGTTCATTTGATACACATTTTCAAGTATTATTGGGGCCGCTTTTCAAAATTTCATTATTGCTTGTCATTTGTCCAGCATCTTTGAAGACACATACCCACTCGCACCATATAGGTACGGAGGGCTCTTGAGAAATGTGTGTAGAATTTATTATTGAATAATACCGAAAAACACGCAAGCATTATTTGTTCTGATAAGCACACCTCTACACTGCTATATTTCACGTTGAATAAGAAGAAAAAAAATGTTTGTTTGCACCACAAATGACGTCAGAATCGTCAATCTGGATAATGTCAGAATTGAATCCATGAGTACATACAACATACTAGCTTTCACGTCGTTATGAGAATATAAAGAAAAGGGGAAAAAAATATGTTTCGTGGCAGTGCTGTGAACTGGATAATGCGATTTGTTAACAGATGTTGAACAGGATTCATTCCTAAATACAAAGGGGGAAAAAGCATCATTTATGGGTGCTCGTAAACTCACACTGATAAAATAAACGGTTTCTCTTGGTATTTAGTTTACGTGACCTTGAAGAGACATTGGAATAAGGAGGATTTTGTGGTTATAGGGAAATAGAACAATGAAAAGTGACTTGAAATTGTATAAATGTTAATTCTATTTCAGGAAACTTGACCTTCAGAAACCTCTATATACAGGACGGTTCAAATATTAAGAACTGAAAGAAACAAATCACTTTTTCTTTATTTAAAACACCGTGATTGGTTTTCGTGCAAGTACAGGGGGAAATGTGGTAAGACGACAAAAGTGTAAAGCGCGTCGTAGACCTCAAAGTAGCCATACCCCCTTCCTAATGGCAGATGTCACCCCAATATCATTTTCATTGATTAATTGAATTGTTATCAACGTCCTAAACGATTTGGTGAGCTTCTAGGAACAGGACCTACAGTTTATGTAAAAGTGGGCTCCGAACCACTCCGTTCGTAATAGGCCCCGGAGGGAATTGAACCCGTGACCAGTCGCTCACAGAAAGTAAGCGCCCTAACCTCTCGGTCAGCCCAAAGTCAATATCATTTTAATGAATATCGTTCGTTACAGCTATACTTTCCTTTATGCTTTGTACAAGAGTTTAATACAAGGCTAAATATATCTTGAATCCCATGTGTTGTAGAACTTTGTTTTCGTACTACGCTGGTCTAAGTTAAAGTTGCCTAAAGGTCTTAAAAATTAAATTCAGATTCGTACTACACTGATACTTGATTGAGTAGCCAAAAATTAACTTGACACTTCTAGAGTATAATATATAGGAATCCAGAATAAGAAGTAAACTTGACCTTGCACTAATTTCTTGTGCAGTTAAAGCAAATGGACTGTATAGACTTCGTCCGCGCAAACACCTCCTGCCTACTTGCATCGCCGTGATTTTTTTTTTCTATCGTTTTTAGATATTTCATTTCCAGAAATCTGAAGAAAATACTTATTTATATTTTACCTTCTGTAGCTAGTTTAATTTTGTGGGGCAGGTTATTTCAATCATTTCTCATGTCAATCATTCAACACTATACGCGAAAATGACGATCTTTTACTGTCTTACTTAAAAAGATACATACAAAGCAATTGGAAGAAAAAAGAAAGAAAAAAAATACCGTCATGTTGGAATCAATTTAAACCATGGTGGATTACAACACTAGGATGAAACAATAGAGTAACTGTAAACGGGAGATGAGGAGGGAAAGCTTGGATGTGCGTGTAGAATCATTTAAAAAAGAAAATAGCTTAAATAAAACATGCCACTTGGCGCAGGAAATTGTATCGTTACATAACCTGCCCTTCTTCACACGAGTTCACTGACGTCAACGAGCTGACACGCCGTATGACTACACAGCTACACAGAAAGGAAGAAAAAAGATATTGTCAACATTAAACTTTAGGATCTTATTTCAAAAACTTTATTTTCATCTTATTTTTGTGTCAAGGTTGTTTTACCTTTACGATTATATTTTCTACTTGTTATTATTATCAAACCATAAGAGACAGAAACAAATGTTTTGGTTTGATTAGTTTTGAATATTGCATAGGATAGAGGCGAAGGCACTCGAACTACAGACATTACCAATTTTGGCATGTGAAGAGAAAGATAATAATGTATGTATGCATATATTATTCATGTTTATAGAGAGCATCAGAAAAGACAAAAATAATCGTAAAGCGTTTGCTTGCATTGGGTTTCATATGCATACAAATGCGCCATTGCATTAAGTTATCCAGATCTTATAGAGGTAGAAGACGGTCTTCATCGTTGGTAACCGGTCCATAAAATTTTTACTTCATCTGCGTACATGTATTGAAGAATTCGCTACAGCGCTAGAAAATTGTTAAGAACAGAAATAAATTAAAGGGGACCTAACTGGTATCCCTGAGAAACACCTGAAGTAACCAGTTTGGGTCAAGATTACCGACCTCGGTAGCCGTGTGGGCTAAGATCTTGGACCGCCATTCATGATGTTGCGGGTTCGAATCCCGCCTCGGGCATGGATGTTTGTGGGTTTTAAGCTGCATTGCACTCATATCATAGAGACAGGCCAAAGTTCATATTTTTTTCTTAAAATTGTCCATATTTTTGGGAGGGTGGGGTGGGGTGGGGTGTCAAGATTACCTATCTAGAATTGTAATGTCTGCTCTACTTTAAAAGTAAAAACATTTTCTCGGCGTAGAGATATGCATGCTATAAAAGCGTTCAGAGCAAATGGAAGGATTTACAGGGAGAATTTTGAACGTGTTTTAATAGCAGAACATCTACATTGGATGTACGTATGGACATCCTATAGGCAGTCGAGAATGTGTACAAGAAGTTCCGTGGAGATCCGTGGCACATCAAATCAGACATTTTCTCACGATGGAGGTCCTTCGACCTTGTGAATCATTTTCATTGCAAAAACAAGCATGTCGTTCTGTTGAGCTAAACACTGATTTTAATACTACATCTCTTTCTATGTCCAATTCAGGTCACAAAATATTGGATTTTAAAATAGTGTTCAATAAGCAAATTTAGGATTAATGTTCTGTGAAAAACTTCGTTTAATCATGCTTGACTCTTACAGTTCTGTTTTTCTTTCTTTCTGTGTGTACGAGTAATTTAAATTACAATTAGATTTTTTTTAATTTTTAGGAAACCTTCCAATAATTTTTAGCGGATCTCCAGTGATTTCTTCATACCCCCTGTGGAGATGTTACCTCCCCCCCACTAAATTCTCAAGCGCACACCAACTTCTTAAAAATGTTTATAGTCAAAATTGATAGAAACATTGCAAAACTTCACTAAGACCCTCCCAATTTTGACTTTACAATCCTTCCAAACTGAAAATCCTGGTGGAATCTCCCCAAAATTTGGTCCTATTTTAATTTCACTTTGCCCATCCATCTGTACCTCAGGATAGCGTCACGACTAAAGCAGGTTCGAGTTCAGTGATCTCGATTATTTCGGCCAGTTTAATCCGGTTACTCTAAAACTACCTGGCTTAATCAGGTTACTCTAAAACTACCTGGCTTAATCAGGTAACTCGAAAACTGGCTGGTTTAATCTGGATACTCTAAAACTGTCTGGTTCTTTTAATTTGCTTGGCTTTCTCTATTTAAAAATTCACGCTGCTTTCAGTATAGGCCTACACAATACAGTACATTGTCATCGGCTTGGCTCTAGCTTTATTCTATAAATCCGCCAGGCCCCCTTCCCCTGTGAGGAGTGTCACCCCAACGTCAGAATTTTTACTGTCAAAAATCGATAGAAATCGTGCAAAACTCCAACTTGCACTCTCCCAATTTTGACTTTAGGCCCCCACAAACTGAAAATTCTAGCGGAATCCCAGTTATTAAATGAAAATTCGCACGCACGGAAATTATGCTGTTATTTCTTTGGTAAATTCTTAAAAAAAAAAAATGCTCTTCGCCACAATTTTGTGAAGTAAATTTGACAGTGTACTGTAAATGATTTGGTGGTAAGAAAATATTTTTTATGATTATTAGCACTAGTGCCATTTAAAAAAAATAAAAACTACGGGTATGTGTAATGATTCGTTACATTACGCGCTACTAAGATTGCGTAAACTACTACTTCATTAATATTTGTGATATATTGTGTAAGACTCTAATGTTTTTTATGTTTTTGCGAAGAGTAATGCATAAAAGAAAGAGATAATAATTTTAAAAATCATGAAAATTGATACTAGGAAATGGGAGCATGGCAGCAATGATGGTAGAAATTAAATGGAGTTTACATAATTTGTTATAACCCAAAACAACAACAACAACAACGACTTATTTTAAAATGTTTACTGTAAATACTTAATGCGTATATCAATTTGAATTTTAACGTTAAGAGAAAAGTTATTCTTGTTTACTGAATGTTTTTGAAGTGTACAATTTCTTTCATAATGCTCGTTCAATCTATGTTCATGTTTAAGTATGGTAAATCGTACTTATATGAATATCTTTTAGCAACATAACCTAATTGTAAATTAGGTTATATCAAAGTTGTTTTACGAATCAATAATATTCTAACTCACTCGATAATCATGTTTTGTTTAGTTCTTAATTGAAAATAATTTAAGCAACGTAGTAGAACCCACTCTGAATGGAAACCATAGGTGAGCAAATTCTATGCAGAGGTAAAATTGTGCTTCATTAACATTTTAACTTACGTCAACACAAGTAATAAGGTTTCCTGAGCACGGAGACTTATATTAAATTTAAGAGTGCTATTTAAATGTTTAATAAGTTAATACTTAATGTATTATCATGCATCTCTCGTACATTTTTTTGTGTACAGTATTTACAAATATATAAAGAATGAAAGAAATGTAAGATACAGGAGGACTCTCAAAATTGCAAATGAGACTAGCTAAGTGATACTATGAATAATGAATGAGTCACAGAACGTTTGCAAGAAATAGGGAAGCTAAATTAAAGGGGAAAAAAAGAAAGAAAATGGTGCCTTAGGCTGACTGAGACGTATCCATATTAATTTACAATTTGTGTTTTATCTTGAGTGGTAAAAAGTAAAAAGAACAAATCGCCACATATATAAGTGGAATGAAGGCAGGGAAAACATAAAGTGCCAATAATTTTCACTAGTTGTAGTCCATGTTTGCTATGTTAAATGGTAACATTCTAATTTTAACCCGACAACTACCAGACTGCTTGCTATCCTTTGGTGTCATAAAAGCTTCCAACGTCTTACAATTTATGTGTTATTCTTTGCACTTTATGTGCAAGCATTTAAACTTTATTTACATACTTTCTGGAATGCTAGCTTGGCAGCATAAAGACATTTTCACTTATTTGGATCAAGTAAGCCAAGAAGATTTTGGTTCTTGGTCAAGTGAACCAAGTTAAACACATTTTTTATAAAAAGAATTCCAGTTTTACACGTTCTTCTTCTGTGCACTGAAAAACCATTATCGCTTTCTCTCCGATTCCATCAAGAATTTCATGACTTTCTGATTAGATCCAATTCGGAGGGACTGGCGGAGGGGGGAAGTCATACATAGAAACGAACAGTTGTTTGTGGGCCAAGAATGTTCCCGTGAACAATTGTCTTTAGTGTACTGACTTTTTTTTAGACTTCTTTAAAAAAAAATATATACTTTTCTCACGCCTCTGAACAAAGTAAGTTCTATTCTGAGAGCGTGGGAAGTTAAAATGAAAAGGTCACAAAGTGAGAGGGGGAGAGGGATGAGGGAAAGTGAAAGATAATCACGATTTAACAGCTTTTCCAACCATTCAGAATGACTCGAACGAAAATCAGAGGCTTATGTGCGAAAACATCCCATGTCCTTCATCAATGATGCAAATAATATAAAGGGAAAGTAGGATCTGTTGGCTTAACACAATTCTATATTCATAAATAGTGAGTTATTATTTGTACACAAAAGGTCAAATACAAACTCAGATATAGAGTATGAAATCTTGAAGAGCTAATTCATTTTGAACTTTACGAAAGCTTTCATAAAAATCAGCCCTAAATTTACCATGTTGAACAGTAAGGGCTGCTTTTCTTGCAAGCGTGCATTGCTTGCGATTTGGCTGAGTATCCAATTAAAACACGTGTTTAAGTTTTTCTATTTTCTACGCATAGAAATAACAAGCAAGGACACAAGCGCGTGCACGAAAAGCCGCCATAACAAGCTGATTTGACAACTGATTTTTGTAATTAAAACATTCTCGACTTTTATGGAGATTGGGGGACTCTTTCACCATGGGCGAAATATGTTTACTAAGGAAATAAGATCAAATAAGGGAATTTGTTGTATTGTATATTGCATTATTAACATCAAACAAATAGCTTTTTGATCATTAATAAGTAACTCATAACTCATTTTGGTCGTTTTTAGGGCCTATAGGAATCGTATATTTGATTAAGAAATGGCTGAAACGAAAATGTATGTTACAAAAGTAAGGAATAAAATAGGTTACCACACCGAAGAATCCGGGTCCTATTAATAAGCATAATTTCCCGTCAAGAGTAACAATTTCAAAGGTTTCTAATTTCTATGTCAAACAAAACTGATTGTTTGGAAAACTATCACACGAAATCCATTTTTAGATTTCTTTTAAAAGCTTTTATTGTGAACAGCTAGTGAACTGCTAATGGAAAATTCCTAGTTGCAAAGCTAATAATGTGTTCGAATACACATGCACAGACTAAACAGCTTCGTCCTTAGCAAGTTCTTATTTTGCTCTCATTAACGGTAATTATCTATCTCCACATAACAACTTCTGCGTATTTTAACACTTAACTTTCCTCCTGTGTGTGACCCACAAGCAGTGCTAAAGACTTTCAACCACAACGTAATGATTTCATGCAGAAGGAAAGGATGCACATTCAACGCAATGAACAATAGGCCTACTTTAGCCAGACATTTACTTGCCTTCAAAGTATTCGTTACGGAAATAAAGAAAAATTGTTCATATGTACGGTTGTTTTGTTCGTAAATGGCAAGATGCAAATAGAAAAGAAAAACAGCAAACATAAAAACCAAGTATTTGCAGAACAAAAGGTTTCTAAGGTCCGCTTGACACTGAAGCATTGAGGACTACCAGTTATTAGCACTGCTGAGCTCAGTAGTTTTCACCCCTAACCAGTGCTGGATTAAGCTATTTGGGGGGCCCGGGCTCTGTTAGGGCCCCATCTACCTGTCTCCTGTGCAGGGTCGACTTAACATCATTGATGGCCCTTGCACAAAGCAATTTATTCGAGCTCCTACCTGCACAGACACCCATGGAAACAGTAAATAAAATTAGATCTGGAGCAAAATTTATTATTTGTAGGGAGAAGAATCTTATATACAGAGCAACAAACGCTATATGATAGTTAATCACCTGATATCCCCTGGAAAGTGAGCATACGGCACCGATACACGTTACGACCCTGGAAAAGTGGACGTAGCAATTCAGTACATGTGTATAACGCCTCAGCCGCCCGTATCAACACGCGACATTAATGGAATGAAATGGGACATGACTATTGGCCACAAATTCGGTGATTCCATCCACGATATGTTCAGCCAAATTTCACCTACGTTCTGCAACGGTCAGTGAAGTGATGCTAAAATTATAAAATCCCCGCGCACATTTGGTAAGCAGAGAAAAAACTGACGGCTCGGTACTTCGATGCAACCAGTATGTGCTGAAATCGAAACGTCAGGCTTCGTTACAAAGCATAGCGAGAGACATTTAATTGACATTTAGAAATTATGCAATTTATTGTACCGTCCATCAGCAAGTCCAAGGTTCATAGTAGTTAGAAGGATGAATTACAAATCACCAGGTTGCAGGTAGAAATTACAAACTATACCTGAAGACGAGCTCTTTTGACACGCAGTAGATGCAGGATTATAGGAATGTGGTCATGAAGATACGAGGTCCAATTAAATTTGTATATCAATAGACGGCAAACACTGTCATTAACCCTCAGTCGAAAGAGTTGAAAATTATTTTGTTCTTATGCGATTTTTGTTTTAATAAAAGCCTGACTGATTCTTATCACTTTTTTTTTTGTATGTTTTATTTCGTTTTAATAAAACATACTCATAATTAAGTATGAGTAATAACCAGTGCTCGAAGTGGGGAACACGAGGGGGCACGCTGTACCCTTACCTTTCCCATTTCGAATTTGGCGTACCCCTACTTTTTTATTAATGAGAGCTCATTGCATTTACTTTCAATAGGCAATCTCCGCCACTAGGTGCAAGCCTACCCTTACTTTTCTAGCCCATTTCTCCAAGCGTCCCCTAACCTTTTCTAACCCACTTCGAGCACTGATAATAACAACAATAATAATAATATTTGTCTGTGTCCAGGGTTTGTGGGATATTAGAAGTTCAATATGTCTCGGGTTGGCATTGTAAAAAGTTGTTCATCCTATAATCTGTACACTCGTACATACATTGGTATATCCTATTCGGTCCTCCTTCCTTAGTCATGATGATATGAAAGGAACAGATAAAAAAAAAATATATGGTGTATTATGTAAATGTACTATATATTTTTAGAACAGATTTTTCGTTCGTTGCGTCCGAATCTGTCTTCCAGAGCCGAGACGCTTGACAAGGTTGGATGTGAAACTCTCTTTTTTTCACAAGAAATCAGCTGAAAAAAGCGACAATGAAGCGGAAAGGTGCACAAAGAGGTTACCAAACTTGTTACGACCTAGCAGTCAATGGAAGTTTCTAAGGGAAATTGTTCTTCTTCTTCTTCTTTCCTGATTTTCCATTTTCTCCTCATCAATTCACTCAAATGTCTACCTACTGTTCCGTTTCCATACAGAAAATGAATCAATACACTGATTTTTTTTTCTATTTCTTGAGATTTTCTTTAAAAAAACATTCCAATTATCATTGTATGGCACAGTGACTACTTTGTCGGCAAGGAATATAGTCCACGTTTTTATATCTTCTACTCAGAGATGCCAACCAATTGAACAAAAATATAGTAATAGCCGAGGAAAGAATTTTTCTTCGTAATATAGTCCTAAGTAATAAGTAATAAAAGTAACACGCACAGAAATACCTCAGTATCTCAAACGGATGTCGACTCATGACCCAAAGCAAGTATAAGGAAAGGCACAACCAAAGAGCAGGATCGAGAAAACATACCCCATTACCAATGCAAACCAAAAGCAATAGAAGAAAATAAAACATGCATAGTATATTGGAACTGAACCATATTAAGAGACAGAAAGACCAACCACAACAAACCAAACATAGCAAGTCATTGGTGAAAGCTAGAAACAACTGTTCTTTGCAGTTGTAACAGTTCGAGGATGTTGGAAAAGATACGGTATATAAACAAAAACAAGAGAAATATTAACGACTAATCAAAGAGGTGAAGTAATACCCATGGTGATCTAAGACACAGGAGTTACACGCAAATAAATGAAGTAGAAACTGCGAACATTAGGATTAGAAACGAAAAACATTACCCTAATCCAGAAAAGTGTAATCTCGGAACAGGCACACTTGTACGAAACTTTCTACACATATTATGAATAGATTCACCCACAACTCTCTGCCACCTGGGAGCAGTTAAACTGGAAGAAATCTCCAGTAATAAAGGAAAATAATAATAAAACGCTTGTAAAGATTATGGTAAGGTTTTTGTTTGCTGTTTATACACAATTTCTTTGCCTAGAAATAGTTCTTGAATATTCCCAAATTGCTATGAAAATAATGAAGTTCATAGATTTCACCACCGCATCGGAAGAAATAGATGGTGCATCATTGTTTGAATTGCAGTTAAGATGTGCTTTGAAAGTAGCCGCTTTGAAGCTTATGTCATCTATTTGCAATAGGGATTCCGCCAGAGTTTCCAGTTTACGGGATGTGAAGCTAGTTTGGGGGATTTATCAGGGTTTCTTCCCATTTTTAACCTAAAAACTTGAAAGTTAAAATTGGATTTCCAAGATGTTTTGGAATTGTAATACCCCCACCCCACCCTGATTGGTGGGATCTTCCATAGCAGAGGTTGCTTTCCCATCCCCCTCTATTTAGAGACAAAGATTGTTTTAACTGTTTCGATCAACATTCTATTCAGAATTTTACGATTTTTTTTACCATCGCGCACTTAATATAGTTGTGTGGGTTGGGGTGCTAAGCAAGCGACTCGAAGGTTCCAGGTTCGAATCCCGGATGGTTTGTTTGTGGCTTTTAGAGACTTAACAGCTAATGGACTTGAGACAGGCCGAAGTCATTAGTTACTAAAATGGCCCAAAAATACAAAATTTATATTTTTTTTATATGTTCGTTGTCGTAAATGAACTATCGCCAATCGTATCTAAACCTAAATTATGGTATAATACGATAGTTCACATATAAGTTGGCAATGATGCTTCTTCTTCAAATTCTTTTCTTCTTTGCAACAGACTAAAAAAGGTTCTTGAAAGTTGTTAAGGGATTTCATTCCAATTTACTTAAAAAAAAAAAAGTTTGTTATAATGACTTGATTCAAGAACACACCTGTTCAACAAAATAAGCAACGGTGAAAAAGGATAATGAATCAATAAACGCTTATATGAGCACACTGTCTGAAAAGTTTGATTGAGAATTTCTATTCAATGCTTTGCAACCAACGAACAACAATAAATTAAGATTTCAGGAAAAAGAATCAACTTAAAAAAAAATATCACTCGAACGAATGTAAGAAATATAGTCTCTCTCTCTCTCTCTCTCTCTCTCTCTCTCTATATATATATATATATATATATATATATATATATATATATATAAACAGCACTTAAGAAGACTTATTTACTAAATGTTGCACTTCTTCTCCATATTAAAAATAAATATGGTTCTTCAAATATAATTGGAATCTTTGAAAGGTTGCGCAAGTTCGGTATTTGCTATCTCTAACTTTAACTGAACATATATCGAAAGAAAAAAAAATGTTTGGTTACCATCAAGCAAAAAGTTCTTAGTGATACTCAATTAACTCTATGTCTTACAAAACTGGCAAGTTCATCGCCGCAGTAACAAACGTTCCAGGTCAAATTGAAGCCAGTTTTCATCACGAACACCTACTTCTCGAATATCCCTTCTAATATTATCTTCCCAACGTTGTCTCGGTCTTCCCAACGGTCTCTTTTCCTCCAGCTTACCAACCACGATGGAATATAATCTTCATTTCTCCCCCATTCGAGCTACATGGCCTTCTTACCTTAGTCGTCGCGGTTTCATTATTCTTAGAAGTGAGTCGTGAAGTCCGTAAAGTTCTTCATTATGCAATCTCCTCCGATCTGCAGTCATCTCGTCCCGTTTCGGACCGTATATCTTTCTCAAGACCTTATTTTGAAACACACGTAATTTATGTCCATCTGCTAGAGTCGTACTCCAACTTTCGCAACCGTAAAGTATTACCGGCAGAATAACCGTTCTGTATATTTTCAATCTCAACTTCCTTGATATTAATCGCGATGTTAAAAGTTTTTGGATTGAATAGAAACATGCGTTCCCCGATACTAAGCGATTCTTTGTTTCTTCCGTAACTTCGCTTTTGCTTGTTATATATCCTCCCAAGTATTTAAATTTCTTTACTTTCTCTATGTTATCATTCCTGTATTTAATATTATAAAAAAACAGTATGGGCCTCAGAACCGTAGGGCGTTTTGTAGCTCTACTAATATTTATATATCTTGTTTGTTAATATATACATACATGTAAATCTTTTTCCTTCTACAAATCTGGCAATATGAATGAATATTAGCAAAGTCTACATGATGTTTGACTAATTATATACAAACAACAATACAATGCAACTTAGCATAGACGTCGTAAACAAACTATTGACATCAGTGTTCGATTTGTACAATATCCAGAGAGCGGAAAAATTTTCTCAGAACATAGAAAGCCATATTTTATATCCGTTCATATCCCAGGCTTGGGGGATATTTCGGAAAACAAATTCAGTGAAGATTTTCGCAGAGAGGGGGAAATCCCAACCATGCCCCGCTTCAAATCGAAGACTGATAGACATAATCGCTTTCTTGGCGTTACTGAAAATGGTCACGCGAGGAAATTACTCCATACGTTTCCATTACGTCAGTACTGAACGGGTCATTCGGGTCAAGTTTAGGATTGGGTCTACCCTTGGAATCCGACCTGACCCCATTTCGACCCAATGACCCGTAGGGCAAAGCAGGGTTTTAAATTTTTGCTTATGGCTTTCAGCGTTTAAACAGTGTTTCTTCCAGGGACGACTGAGAATGGGAGTTTCACCTCCAGTGCACCAAGAATACGATGCCGAAAGCTTCCTAATAATAGTAAAATATATATCCCCGGAAAAAAATCTTATATCCCCGGAAAGATCAAAGATATTTCTGGAAGTGAGCAAATAACTCTTCTCTCGGAGAAGCTATTCTAAAAGAATTTGTGGATCTCACAGATGAAAATATTGATTGATTTAAGCCGCAGGAATAGGATCAGGTTGAAGGCAGGGTCTTCGGGTCAAGATTGGGTCATTGGGTTAGGATTCAATCATCCGGTCGCCGCACAATAAAGTTAGTCTTGTCAGTTGGATGAAAATCGGGTTACCGAGTCAGTTTCGTCGTTCGGGCCACCCGGTTAATCTTGTTAAGATTCGGTCAGGGGTCGCTGGGTCACCAAAATGTCACCCGGTATCATATATACAGAAACCGAGCGGGCGTAGGTCAGTTGGTAAAGCGTTGACTTCATATTGCGGAGGTCCTGGTTTCGATATCAGCGGCCGACTA
The DNA here is from genome assembly GCA_022664845.1 of Lepisma saccharinum. NCBI lineage: Eukaryota > Metazoa > Arthropoda > Insecta > Zygentoma > Lepismatidae > Lepisma > Lepisma saccharinum. Next base: position 56,631 of record JAGDQP010007129.1, read on the forward strand.
TCCTGACTGAGATTTTTCCAGGTTTTCTCCTCAGTCAAACCAGGAAAATGTTCTGACAGTTCCTTCAACTTAGGCCCTGGCCGACTCGTTTCCGCATCCTTTCTCCTATCTCATCTTGGTCTGAGCTTTGGATGCCTAAAGGTCATAAATAAGATTCAAGTTTTTACTTTTCAGTGTATTTTTGAAGAAGATTACCTTACGAGTTTTTTTACTTGTTAGTGCATTTTTAGTATCCAAAGTAGACAGCAAATGAAGAATCTATTTGTGAAATTATCCTTGAGAGTAGACTACGCTGCCATTATTAAATGTAATTTGGGTTGTCTATCGCCTAAGGCGTTTCATCAACTAGTGTGTTGAGAAATTGTGTTGAGATAAAAAGAATAGTGCAAAGCGGGATGAATAAAGAGGGCTTAGCTTGCCTTGAAGGACCTGCTGCTTTCAATAGAACACTGATGATAATTATGATTTCATTTAGCGAACTTTCAGTTTCTGAAAGAACCTTTGTATCCATCATCGTCGTTCAGTTGGAGAGCCATGCTAGTGCAATCCAAAATAGCGAGTTTTAATTCTCCATTATTTAATTTTCCTCCACCCCCCCTCCATCACACACACACAAGTTCAACGAAGTGTTTGATAAATACATACCAAACCGACTCCCCTACAATAAGGTCGACTACATGCAGTGGCATAAATTTCATGAAAGCAGGATGTAAAAAGCAAACACAAAGAAAACTAAAATCCTAGTGTTATTCATTGTACAGGATGTTGATGCTACATGCAAAGTTTATATTGAAAGCATGCACTGATTCTACTAATACTTTTGCTACTATGCACTCTTTGTTGACACACGAAATAAAACTCATACACAGGACATTGATGAAACAGAGGATTCAAAATTCGTTTCGCGAAAAGTGACAAAAGGAAATCTGTTTGAAAATGCTGTGATAGAAGTGAGAATAACAACGGTTTCTTCAACTCTTTCATGAAAAGCAATTTTAACGTTAGCTATACTGTAGTTCGACAATTCGCTTTGTGATTAAAGGTCACTCAATAGAAAATGTTCAATCTTAGAAACAAGGGGAAGAAATGGAATATTCTCGTAGAATTCACGAGCTATTCGCAATTGATTATGCATTTATAATGGACGAAAGAAACGAATGCAATAATGATAAAGGGCAATAAAGAAAAACTATTTACTGTTTGGAACGTCGAATTTTGAATTTTAATTTATGTCCATTTGGTAACTTTACCTCAAGTCGGAATACTTTAGGGGCAATGCGATGAAAGTCGGCCAGTTTCTAGTTTGAAGGTGCCATCTCGGTATTAGTCTGATGTGACTGAGCAAATCTCTGGAGGAAATCTTAGTGAGAATGGCAGGCCGTTTGGTTTCAATCCCAGAACTTTCCGAATGGTAGGTCAGCTTGAAAGATGGATAAAAGGAATTATGGAAAACTATTCTTCATATATTTTGCTAGTACCCAAAATAACTTTTAGACAAGCATAACCTAGTTCAAGAATTAAGATTGAAGTACCGCAATAGTAAACAAAAAGGATGGTAGTTCCTTCAGTGTTAATACGATAGCATACTTTCCTAGAACTATTCATTCGGACTTGAAAAAAAATCACGAACTTCATTGAGTCGTGTAGCTATTGAATGAGTTTACACAAGGTGTGACAATAAAATCATGAGACAATTTTTCATTTGGTATTAGTAACCCTTCAGCTTACTAGGATATGCAACGTTTCTCCTTGAACGTTTCCTTTTCTTACTACCAACTCTTACTGGTGCGATCCTGCAGTTACTTAGTCTGGAATGGCGGGTTGTATTGTAAAGTCGTGATTCTGATCCTTCTCACAAAAAAGAAAAGCAATTACGAAATTTTGGTCACGATATGCTTTCACAGGACTAGATGAGAGAAATTGTGCGATCTGAGAAATTAATTATGAAAAAGATTACAGAATAGTTTAACATGAATCGAGATGGTGTTCGTCTCGAACTAACTGAAGATTTGGAATATTGAGAAAGCTTTATGTCAAAATTGTTCCAAAAATCTCTCACCGACCATTTTTGTTAGGAGTGTCACAAACACAATCCCACAATACAAACAGCCACTCCAAATTTTCTAAGTGCAGGAACGCAGCAGTTGCAGTGAGAATGAGGAAAAATACAATGTTGAACATAGCGTATCGTAGTAAGCAGTAAGGGTTGCTAATACAGTTGAAAAATGATGGAATGTCTCATTATTTTATTGTCAGACCTCGTATACCATATAATCAATTATGGATCACTGAAACATTAATCTGACAAAATACTGGCTTGCTATTAAATAACCCAGTTACAGTATTTAATGATCGGTAAATTTAGTTACCCTGACAAATGATCCGAATACGCTTCAATGTCAACGAGAGAAAGGGTCTTGACATCTTGCCAAACTCATTCTAGTCTACACATCATTTCGTTCGTCGCGATCTACATTGACACATCATTAGCTTTGCTGTAGTTTCTACGTGACTTTGCAACGTGTTCCACATGCATATATGCATAAGAAATGATAAGGGTGCCAGCAGATTTTAAAAATAGAGAGCATCCTACGACTTCGCAACAGGCTACCAATTATTTCAGCATTGATAACTGAGGTTATCAAGTTATCTACAGTACTGGGTGTTCTGATTTGTAAAATCCGACCTATGACTCCGAAAGATATCTCGTCTGCAATTAGTTAACAAGTTTATTTTTACTTCTCTAGACACCAAATACTAATATAATCATTATCATTACAACAGAAACAGAAACTACAATTTGAATTCTGTAGCAGCTAAGTAAAAGTAATTTTATATCTCGTGCGAAATTCGAATTTCTTTTTTCTTTTTTTTTGGGGGGGGGAAGTCCCCACATAGCAAATTTGATATGACTCAAAAGTGACAAATGGGACAACTTAACGCAAGCTTAGCGAATCAAGTCGAAGATTATTTAACGGCGAAACAGTCCTGGTACGTGATGGGACTTCAACGCACTGAAACCATAGCAGTTAACAAACTTCCTGGCATAACTACTTGTTCCAACAAGCTTGAATTAGATTAGTTTTAAAAACCTCTTCATGGAACCATATCGATCTATGTCGGTAATCGTTGTTTATATTGTTCAATGTATGTCCATACGGGCAAGCGATGTTGTTCACGGGAAGGACATAGACAAATAAGGTGTTAAAGCTGATGGTGTTTTTCCCAGCGATACTTTGATCACTGTAAGTACATAGACAAACCAACAATTTCTTATGCTGGTTATCGCACACCGCCAGAACAGAGGGACATTCTAGACTTTTGTTTCATTTGTAAGGTATAAGGTAGTGTATTTTATCGTGGCCATGTGTTTGTTAAGAAAGGTTTCCTTTAGTAGAAGCATAAGTTAAAGTTATATTTATTTACATTTGTTTTACATCATTTTCTTCAATTGAAGCTATTTCGTTGTAATCATGGCCATTGTACTATTAACTTCTTCACAAAAAACTGTAAAATAAAATGAAGTTAAAAGCAGAAGAGACATGAAATGATTACAATGGAGCGGAACCACAAATTATAGCATGAACGCAACATTATTTTACCAAGCAGCAGTGGTTGACAAATTTTACAATCCAATAGCACAGCGAAGTGATGCAGCTTTAGCTACAGAAAAATAGTACTCTTTACATAAGTAGTAACTTTGTTTCACAATTTCTAACGTACTTTACTATTTCTTGTTGATTTGTCTATGTTGTTGGTTCTATGTATAAATAAAAGAGGATTCCTTTTTAAAATAGTATAAAAATCAGGATTGAATTATGTTCACAATGTCAATGACCGATATTGAGTGATGTCGATAACCAATATTGAGCAATGTCGATGATCGATGTTGAACAATGTCGATCGATATCGTTGACTGACATTGGCCAAGATGTTTGCCATCCAATACAGGGCCCATGTCGTTTGAACGATATCGATCGACGTCGTAAAATCAAATATGACCATATCAGCCGACGTGGATGTGCTACTTGAGTACAAGCGAGATTAATCTACCTCCTAACTTTTACAAAAGTTCCTTGTACTACACTCTAACGAAAAGCACACTAGTCTACAAGAGTATACGCTATGTTATAAACTTTAATAACATCTAGTTATAAGCAGTTACCACTCGTTGAAAACTATTTTGGCCTATTTCAAACACTAAATGTTAATCTTACGAATTTAGAACTGACTTCTTCTAACCATTCATTACTTATTTTGTTCTAGCATGTAAAGCTTTCAAATATAGTTTACTGACTGTGCGTCCTGTGAAGCACAGAATTAAAAAAAACAAAAAAAACGAAAGACTGCTTCTTCTCACACTACGTCCTGCATTTGTGAACTTGGAGCTTCATTTAAACTACTTAAAAATTCATTTAGTGGGAAAATATATAAAATTTCCCTGATCTATTCTTCACAGTGTTGTCAGGTGGAGGGAAATTTGGAGGGAAACGGGAAAATCTAGCCCAAAAAAAGGGAAAGGGAAAAAAATAAAAATTGGGAAATTTTGTTGCATCTTTTTGTCACTTTAAAAAAGATATCATTAATTTCTAAAGAAAACTTAGAATCCGGGATTTTTTTTACAGAAAACGGGATTTTATTCAGTATTTTGAGGGAAATTTTGCGACGGGAACGTGACAACACTGATTCTTTAGGCCTACGCCCCCCCCCCCTACACAATAGTCCGAGATCCGCCCCTGCTGGGAACTGCGTAGTTCTCGAAGTATGTACTATGTATATACTAATACCTTTTTGGACATGAGTTAAATGTAATCGCGAGCTTTTGCTAGAGAGAAAAATAATCTCGAGTAAATCTTTACAAGTTGTCTCGAGAAGACCGCATCATTCCTTGGCATGCTTTCTGGTGCCTTTCTTTTCTATTCACGCCCTCATCATTTTTTCTTTCTTATCTTGTAAGAGCAAGACAGATTGTTACATAACATTCTCACAAAACGTGTTCATAAATACAAACGAAAAGCACATGATGCCAAGGTCAGGTTGAGAGAGATTACTTGTAAAAGGCGAAAGTGGTTTTAGCAACTGCACATTGTTAACTGTTAAACTCAAACTAAGTCAATGACCAGAGCAATATTTTTTGTTGGGTCAGGACTTAACGAGTGGGAAATATAACAGAAATATATAATAATAAAAAAATAATAATAATAAAAATACGAAACTGAAACCATGAAGCGTAACATTTTTTTTTCTTTATATTACTGTGTGTGGTTTTTTTTAAAGACTTAGCACTTCGTTTTGCTAATACAACTCTGACTCATTACATATCTAATTTCCGCTACGATACACAAGAAACAGCAAGGTTTTCGCTTGAAACCATGTAGTTGAAGTAAAGGGAACTGTACGCGTAATATGTGTATCCTTGTGCCAAATGTTACCATTTGTACAGACAGAAAAAGAGAGGACGTAAGAATATTGATAAATATCTGCACTTAAATAGCAATGACGAACATTGAACGCCCAAATGACTCAAAGATTAAGAGTTACCCAACGAGTAATGGAGAGATCCATGATAGGAATAACTAGGAGAGAAGGAAGACAAGTTAATGGATTCGTGCACAAATAAAGGTTGAATATGTAATTAAGACTGCGAAGAAGATGAAGTGGAGATGGGCCAATCACATAGCTAGACGAACAGATGAAAAATGGACGACAAATGTTCTATATTGAATTCCCAAAGAAAGCAAACGACCGAGAAGAAGTCCAAATAGAAGGTGGGTAGATGAAATCAAGCGTTTCTCAGGGGCTACAGAGATCAGTTAAAAGAAAAGGGGTAGGCCTTCATTCATCAGTGGATAGAAAACGGCTGAATATGATGATCAATCTACGTAAATAAAACTGAAATTTTGTGTATGTACGTATATGTATGTATGTTACTTATACAAATGTATATGATTCAATAAATTTCCACCAAATTTTGCATATCATATTCTTTAGGTACTGAGCCTGTCCATAGAGGTATTCCGGTTCCGGTATTGCGCACCAACTGCCAGCGTTGCTACATTTTTTTCTTTTTTTAAATACGAATTTTTAAAATTGCATCAACACAGGTGGACGTATCACCATCAAACTTTCCAGACTGTAGACATGCACATTATTCTACACAATTGAAAAATACTATATGTGTCTTCGTCTTCGAGCACCCCAATTGTCGCTGTTACTCGCCTACTTTAAAGTGCATCAACTAGACGCAAGCTTAGCAATCAAGCTAGAAAGATTTTAACAAGGTTCAATCAGTCCGTCTAGTTTACAAAAATCTCAATTTCAATAACCTTATCAGGACAAGAAATAAAAACATAATGTTCTTCTCTTTAAAAAAAGAAGAAGACCATTGACTGGGTGTGAATGGATCGAAGATCTCACGGCACACTAATCCGGTACTGTAGTCAGCAGGCTACGGAATCACACGATCTAACTAGCTTTCCAAGCGTTATTTATAGTTTTGTACCTACTTCATCACCAAAGACGTTTGTAGTAAAAGGGTTGGCGAAGATTAGCCTACGGCGACAGCGAGAGTGTAACGAAACAAAATTGAAATAAATTTAAAGTTTGACGAGCTTCTTCGCATAACTGTTTGTTCCTACAAGCTTGAGCTAGGTTAGTTGTAACAACCAAGCCATTTACTTTGTTCAAACATTATTTTTTATGCTTCTTTATTACGTTCAACACAATATCAAGTTTCCCAAGCTAAGCAAGTGACTGACTACCTTGTTTCAAGTTGACATGCTACCTCCAGTTAAATTCCAGGGGAGGGGGGCAACTGCCTCTCCTTGCCCCCCCCCCTAAATGGTGGGCCTGGAAACTATTGAATCCAAATTATGGTATTTTAGTCGTAAAAATATCGCATTTAAACTTATTATATTTTAATTAATTCTATATCGAGTCGCATCCGACAACCATAATATCGTTACGTGTGAAAATGGCCTAAGAATGATGTCAGTCAGAGTTGCATCTGACAATCATCGTTACGTGTGAAAACGCTCTAAGAATGATTTCAGTCAATCATAAGGAACTTCAATCTTGTAGTGATATGTCTTTCAGGAAAACGATCTCTGGAGTGTTATATGTATCCTGCGCCGTGTACTACAATTGAATTAGAAAAATATTATCCAGTATAAAACAGTTCTTTTTTTTTTTTTTAACAAAAATAATTCTTGTTTAAGTAAACTTTGCGATCCTAGTTACTTTGATAAACTTGTAATTGAATCTTCAGTGAAAAGAATATGGATTTTCTGTTAATAAAGTTGCGGCTTGAATTATTCAAGCATTGAAACCTTCTTTGCGTGTTTGTGTCAAAGTTTAGGAAAGAGCAAAAGTGAACAAAAGGTACAACATGTGAAGGAACGCTACAAACAAACAAAAACAACCACCCACCGTAACTGTAGACTGACAACATATGGAAGGAAGGAAGTTATCACAGCACTTCATACATCCGCAGCGCAGAATATGTTAATTACAACTATGTATAGGAATGCATTGAGAAGATTAAACTATGTAGTTATATAAATGCATTGTCGCTTTGTGACAAAGGATTCTCGAATTCAATCTCCGCTAGAGATATACAGGGTGTGTCAAGAACGATGGTCATAAAACGAGGTGTGGATTTCTTAGACCGAGACAAGAAAATAGTATCTTTGAAGAAATGCAAAAACATGCGTACGAGTTAGAGGCACCCAAAGTTAACTAGGCAGCGTCGAAAAGGATGTCAGATCTCAATAAATAATGACGTAAGTCGTATCGGCGTAGTAAATCACAATCGAAGTGGCCTATAACCCAATACATGTATTTCAGCACAGTTTGAGATTGAGGGAATGACGCGTAGGTGAGTTCTCCCCTGAGTAACTTCGTTATTATCAAGGAATTAACATTACCCAATAAGCAAGATGGAATTTTCAATCATACTCCTGTTGACTATTGCTTTGACATAACAGATGACAACTCCGTAGAAAATGTACAAATGTGGGCTACCTTGTGAAACTCTATCCTTTTATTTCTTTATCGTTTCATTTGTTTTCACAAATAACGTCATCTTCAAATATAATTATCGTATTATTTTACTTTTTAACCCCCTTTGTTCAATTAATATTGCAACGCGAATACATTTTTACATGTTTTTCTTTAGTTCACAGTGGTTCGTGGTGCCCTCAAATCTTCCAACGTTAATTTAACTCATTTCCAGAAGTCATACAATGATGAAAATTTGCACAGCAATGTAAGTCGGGTGACAATACAATATTCTATTATTACTTTCATATATATCTATACACATGTATTTATGTATTTTAAAAGCATATTTTACTATATTTTTTAATATTAACTTCTTTATCCTAAAATAAATACTAGCCTAGCACGCTGTGGCGTTTGACTGGTTGCAGAACGTTTTAGGATTTGGATCATAAAACATTAGCTTGAGATAAAGTATCTGAACACCGAAATAACTCGAAAACAAATAATAAAATACTTTTTAAGACGTACATTTCTTAAATAGTTCGTATTAAAAAGTAAAAAATAATGTTGTTTATGCATGACTAAAAAGAGAAGTAAGGGGCGCGCCAATTGAAGAATTTATAAAGGGATTATATATGAGAGAGCGCCGCGTGCTTTTCTTTTTAGTCGTGCATACGGTAAACATTTTTTTTTTTTTTTTTTTACTTTTTAGTACGAATTATTTAAGAAAAGTATGTCTTTAAAAAGTTTATTATTATTATTATTTTCGAGTTCTTTTCTACATCAATTGCACATAACTAATACTTAACTGACAAATGGAGTTTCTATAATTTTCTTGGGGTTTCCGGGGTCACAAATTTGGGTCTCTTCTTTATTTATGATCTTCTTTCGAATACGTTTGGTCCTATTACCCGACTTTGCTGATACTAAGTAAGGTTTCCTTGTCAGACACACCATAGAGACTTAAAGAAGTTCTAAACCCCCTTCGAAAGTAATTGCCAGATACGTTCCTGATTTAGTCTTTTGACTCGAAATTCACTTAAACTTGTAAATTACTTAAAACGTGGAATGTTAATATCATCTCCACTTTTCGGAAGGCAACAGCAAATCATCATAAGTTCACCTTGCCCAGGGACTTCAAATCATAAGCACGCATCTAGATAGAACACTCAATTGTTTCTTTCTTTCTTTCTATTTATCTATCTATCTTTCTATCTGTCCATCCCTTCCACTAAGCCTTGAGTTTCATTCGCTTGATCTTCCGAGAAACGGAAATGGGAATGGCTCGGATGAAAGCACAGTAAGCTACTTTCAAGTATCATGCACTTCTTGTCTCCCTGTTTTTCTTTTTTTCAAATCCTCTCTCATTCCACTTTCACAAAAGCTCTTTCGAGTTATTGATTCCAGCCTGATGTCAACGTTAAGAGTTTGTAGCCATTACTTGGAACTGAAATTATGCGTTGAGAGGCACGTGGCTGAGAACGTCAGTAGATAACGGGATAATGATGGGTGCTCTTCCCTGAGGCATATCTATGACCCGAAGGTCTCTGGGCAAGGTGAACTGATGATCGTTTGCCATTGTTCTTCATCGGATGAAGATGACGTACTAAGAACATGGCGTAAGTTTAAGGGTGGCTCCGAACCCCTTGCATCGAACGCGGCATTCCTTGATAACTTTTTTTTTTTTTAAACAAAACAAAAGTTGCCAATTTCACGTTTTTAAATTAAGCAAGCGAATTAAATTCCCTTCCAAATTCCATGTTTTGCTGACTACATTTATGATATAATATGTTCTCACAATACCTGTGTGAACAGATTATATCAGATATGTAGAGAATTTCAGGAAAACATGGAATGAATTTGGAAAGCTTTTTCACTTACTATTGTTTTTCTTAAGTAAACTTCACTACTGTTGTTTTTGCAAGAAACCCTTCAATTAAAAATTGAAACTTTAATTTTCTCCTTCACAGAGCATTAAAGGTTGCAGACCATTATTATGTCTAGTTGTTTTACTATTGCCGTTCAAGAAAAATCGGGTATGTCCCAGATAGTTCAACATTTGGCAGGTAATAATATTGTGGGAAGCCCTGGAAAAAAACTCTCAGGACGGTCGACTTACACGGGACTCGAATCAACGTCTCCTATAAAAATGTCAAAAATATTTATTACAAAATTTATACAACTTGAGTGATTCTGTTTTAGGGAATGTGATGTAATCAGATTGTCATGTTATGATCCTAGTACAACGTTTATTTTTATTATTATTCAAATAGCATTACGTCGATTTATTGCATATTTGGTATTTTTAGTAACATAAACAACGTATGTGAAACACGGAGCGCAGTTTTATAAACTGTGACTTATATGCAAGGTGGAATGCTAAAAATGTCCATTTTCCAAGTTTTATATCTATAATGTAATATTTACAGTTTGCAACACTGTATTTTGTCCTATTGTGTTTATCATCACTAGAGTTAACAAATGAGCCTCCTGCGTGGCGTAGTTGGTTAGCGTACTCGATTTTAGGGCTGTCACGCGACCCATTTTTAGTTTTTAGAGTTAACAAAATATTTCATAAACTGACATTGCGTTATTAAAAACAGAAAAGAAAAAACTTTATACAAGGTTAGGAACAGTAACACCCTGTTGACACCAACTTTCAACTTCATAATAGGCCTATCTACCGTATTGATACCATCGAGCTCTACGTAACGATACTAGAGTGACTGCTTAGTGTCGAAAGATAGACGCCAGAGCAAATATTTAAATTTGTTTGTCCACTTCAAGTCTTCTCCAATGTAAAGCAAATTTTCAGTTCTATCTCAGTTTTATACGCTTCTTATCGGTGTGTGGCCCGTTTTCCGATTTTAGTCTTAATTCCTGAGTTATTAATTTAATAGCAATAGAATAATACTATAATAATAATAATAATAAAAATATAAAATAATAATAGAATTCTAGGCAAATAATAAATAATATTTACTTTTTTTGCAAGAATTTAGACATTAATAAAACACGGACCGCACATCGATATCAGGTGTAAAAAACTGAGTTAGAATTGAAAATGTGGTCCATTTTGGTTGAAACTAGAAGTGTACAAACGAGATTAAGTGTCCTTTCCGCTCCCTGGCTTCATATATTAATGAAATTTTAATGACAGCAATCAGTCCAGTATCGCTTTTACGTAGAGGTTGTTGATTGATACAAATGAATTCAAAAAGTTAAGATTTTTGTTTAATGTATCGTGTCTGATTTATCGCCAAATAAACATTTAAATAACTATTGTAAAAGCCGATTTGGGGTTCTAACGTAAGTTGGAATCCCTGTATGTTGTATCTCGAAAATGAGGCACAATTCGACCCATGTTTATGTGACTTATTTTTCTTGTTTTGATATAAGGAATTCACCCTCATTTTTAGGAGTAAGTCGTCTCAGGAAAATCGAATGATATGTACTGAAACTGGACTGCTCGATGATATTGCGTTTTTGATGTTTGTATCGCGAATAATGTAAAAAAACACCTAACCTGGCTTTTCTAATTTATTTCCACGAAGTGTGTAAAATTTTGAGGTACGTTTAACGAAAAAAAAAATCTAACCTATTTCCCTGGAATGTGTACAATTTTCAGAATTATGTAAAATGTTGAAAAATGCAAAAAGACGCAAAACTGAGCAAATATTTATGAGTATAAACAAAAAGAAATATCGTTTTTTTTAAAAAAAAAACGAAGAAAAATTTTACGTTGGCAGGAATCGAACCACGACTGCCCAATCAGCAATCCAATACTCTAACTGAGAGCTACCGGCAAGCAGTTTGACACTGTCCTGTATCCTTCACATATTATTTGGGGACCCGCATTCCACCCCTGCCTCTTTGCATCCATTGCACAAGACAAGTTGTGCACTTTCTGGGACGTGCATCACGAGCAGATATTCGCTCTCCTTGCCTTGGGGCAGGCATGTCCCTAGAGATTCTTGGATTGCCGGAGTTCCGGCATTCCAAAAAGCTCCTGTGTTCCATCAGTCTGAGACTTCTGGGGTTGCGGGACGGGCTTTTGCCAGGCGTCCAGAATGTTCTCCTGGCCTCAATATCATAAATGGACCTTTTGCATGGGGGGGAACCCTTTCTACTTATATCCCATTTATTTAGAAAAAGAACAAAGAAACAAAGTACATAACATTTAAGTAGTCAAACAAGGGGACAAGGACAGGACAAAGACAAAACAGGACAA
>JAGDQP010007130.1:957-21438 GCA_022664845.1 Lepisma saccharinum
TCTTCTTTCCTTTTCCTTCCTCTTTACTCCCTCACTTTCTCCTTTCCTTTTTATTCCTTCCTTCCTCTTCCTCTTTCCTTTTAATTCCTTCGTTTTCCTCTTTTCTTTTTTAAATTCCTACTTTCTTTTCTCCTTTCATTTTTATTCAATACTTTCTTTTTAATTCCTTTCTTCTTTTTATTCCTTTTTTATTTTTCATTTTATTCTTTTCTTATTTTCCATTTTATTCTTTTTCCTCTTTTATTTTTATTCTTTCCATTCTCATCTTTCTTCTTTTTCTCTTCCTTCTTTCATTCTCTATTCCTCTTTCCTCGTTCTTTCCTCCCTTTCTTCTGCTTCCATCCTATCACACTTTTCTTACCCTTTTCCTCATTCTTCCTCTATTTTTCCTCTTTCTCTATTATGACTTTAGTTTCGTTCACTTATTTGGTCTCGTTTTGTAGTCTCTCTTCCACGCAGTGATCCAACCTGGCCACTTGTGGCTACATCTCGTCAATTTGAAACTAATTTAGCCACTAAAAATCAGAACTTTTCCTTTGTTGATCCAGGGTTATATGTAGAACCACTTTTCTACATCCAATCTAGTCATAAAAGTGATAATGTTTTGCCATTTTATCCAATTTAGAATTTTTACTAACTTACTCTATGGCTTACGGTACTCGCAAGTTCATCGCCGCAATAACAAACGTTCTCCAACGCTATCCTGAGCAAGATCAAGCCAGTTTTCATCACAGGCACCTACTTCTTGAAGATCCCTTTTAATATTGCCTTTCCAACGGTCATTCTCCCTCCGTCTTACCAACCACGATGCAATATAATCTTTCCTTTTCCACCATCCGAGCTACATGGCCTGCCCACCTTAGTCGTCGCGATTTCATTATTCTTACCACATCGGGTGAGTCGCAAAGTCCGTGAAGTTTTTCATTATGCAGTCTCCTCCATTCACCAGTCATCTCGTCGTGTTTCGGCCCGTATATCTTTCTCACGACCTTATTTTCAAACATACGTAATTTATGTTCATCTGCTAGGGTCGTACCCCAACTTTGGCAACCGTAAAGTATTACCGGCAGAACAACCGTTCTGTATATTTTCAATTTCAACTTTCTTGACATAAATGGCGAGGTTAGGAGTTTCTAGACTGAATAGAAACATGCATTGTCCGATGCTAAGCGGCTTTTTATTTCTTTTTAAGAATTTGGCCTAGGCAATTTTAATATGTTTATTGTTGGCAACACCAAGAAAGCAGCAACAAGAACACAACTCGTTGTATTAGAATAATCTATATGTTATCAGCATGCCTCTTGCACTGGAAATTAATGAGTTGTCTTTTCTATACCTCCAAACGTTCTATCCTGAAGTTAAATAGCAGGACATACACAAGCTTAAATTCTTCTCTTAGTTTCTGGGGAAACACACACATACAGAGAGAGAGAGAGAGAGAGAGAGAGAGAGAGAGAGAGAGAGAAAGTTCGAAGATCAAATGACAAATCTTGGCTTTCCCCAAAGTTCTAACTAAGTGTCACATTTAATAGTGACTTACTGGTTTCTCCTTTTCAAAAAAAGAGTAAAAACTCTTCAAATTAAGATTAATGAATGAAGTAACCGCATTAGCTTTGGAACGATTGTTGCTTTGACGACGTTGTTAGCAGAATGACAAATGGCAGCATACCATTTGGGAGCAAAGGAAAAAAAAAGTGTACAAGGCATAATCCTGAATCTCACAAGAAAGGGGAGCATCCAAATTGATACCTCCCCCGAAAGTAATTGTCCTATAGATTCAAAATAGTTAAGGAAACATTTTATGTTCTTTTTTCAGGTCCCCTAAAAGCGTAGCTAACAAAATGGAACATTTTAATCACGTTTACTCCGTCCGTCCATGTTAAAAAAAAATATCAGGAGCCACAACAGGAAAAGAGATGATTCACATGTCATGAAAATGTCTTGGATAGACTAGCTCATCGTCTTAATTGGTCCAGTGGACCAGTGTGACCAACATTTAAAAAAAAACAACGATTCAAATTTCTTCCATATCGTTATACCTATCGACACCACAATTGTCATGAATATTATTCGACGCAAAAGAAAAATACTGTGATTTTCCCCGTTTCTAAGCATCCCAGTTGTCAATGTTGACAACTCACTTTTCAATAAAATTCATTTTTAAAATGCTTCCATTACGTTAAACTTAGCAGCAGCAAATTTCACATAAACATCGTTAGACACGATAGAAGAATACTGCTGGGGTCCCCTTTCCCAAGTACCCCATTTGTCAGTGTTGCCAACGAACGGTATTTGTTTTTACATTGCTTCCTTATTATTGAACATATCCGGAACCAAACTTGGAATAAACATCGGTACAATAGAAAAAAATATTGCTGGTGTTCGCGTTGCTAAGCATATCAGTTGTCAGTGGTGCCAACCTATATTATAAAAATGAATGTTTGTGTGCCTGGGATCCTCGGAGATTCCGCGATTGTTAGTAGAATTGCAGCGCTCACTTGTTTTAAATTCGTGTTGTTACCAGTGGCGTATTCTGGAATCACAGCTTGGACTACCACTAACCAAACTAATAAATAACTATAAAGAGGGTACGGAGGCCACACACAGTATTGATGATGATGATGATAGGTGTTCTGGCCTCCCTTTCATGTAAATTAATATTATTTGAGTAGATTAAAATATTTGTTCACAAGTTGAGGCTGCGGTGATATCCTAGATACGCTCCTGGTTGTTACATAACACCTTTTTAAATTTAAATATTCTTCTATGGGCTAAACAGCCAACTTTTGCCTAATCCTGTCACCTCTCACGGATGATGTTCCTCAGATTTCACTCTTGTAGGTGCCAGGGATAGGGAAGATAGCAGCTAGATCCTGGGAGACCTCTGCCAGGATAGCCGTCAGCGGAACCCGAGTGCAAAATCCGAAGTTCGAGATTGTTTGATGCTTTCATAACAAATATTTCGTTGAGGAAGTACTAAGAGTAACATTGAGGTTAGTCTTCAAACACTACAGGATCAGAATAATGTGTGATGTCCTATTCTATTCTTCTCCATGTCTACACTTGCTTTATATGTTAGTGACTTTTTGTTTCCTTCCACATACCAAAAACGAGGGGCAGCCGAAGCCCTCACAGTACGAAGGTGCATGTGAAAACCATTCTTACAAGACAAAGGTACGTAGGTAGAAAGGAAATATTTCTGTGAAAGTGCATTTCGATGCCTAGTAAGACTTCACTATTTTGAAAGATAGTGTCTCAATTTAGAAAATCCTATTAAGGTGGGGCCATTCACGCGCAGGCGCAATACTACTGCTTGAGCCATAAACAACACTGACAAGCAGCTGCTGGGGAATTGCCACTTTGGAGTATTGGTTAGCGTTTCGGAAAGCTGGTACGGAGACCCGGGATTAAACGAAACTCGTGGTCATGTTTATATATTTTTTATAGAAAAATAACTCTTCTTCTTTTCTATGTGTATACAAATTAGGAAATTTAATAAAATTAGTGACCAAGGGTTAGGTTAGGTAAAAAAAGTCAGGTTAGGTATTACTTTTTATTAACCACGCGATTTTTATCGTGTTCTTTCAAGCTCTCGAAATTAGGACTTTCTATGTTGAGACGCTTGTTTCTGAGAGGCCTACATAATAGTTTAGTTGACAACTCTTCAACAAGGGTATACTTTGGCATCGCTGTCCAGAGATTCTCCAATGTGTTCATAGCACAAATGCACTGCCACTACGACGCTACTTGAGAAAATAGTATAAAGTCTCCGTTACGTATATGCTCTTTAACATAGTACAATACTTAACACAAAATATTTAACTAGTATTGCTCACGAGACGAGATGAGACGATACAAGCCAGGATAGACCTCTCCGAGCCGGCTCAAGCACATCTTCTCGAGACGAGACAACATAAGACGGGTGAGATACTCTCATTCAAGTCTCGTTTCATCTCGTCTCGTGGGCAGCCATACATTTAACCAATGCTTTCCTTCGAATGATCTGTGTAAAATACATTTTCTGTCGCTGACACATTTGACTCTCCTTTCACACTTCATACGAACATTTTAAGATGAAAATCAGTGAGTTCTCCACAGAAGAACGTTTCTTGTGTTTTTCCCTGGTAATATTCTTTTAATACTTTTTACTAAAGTTGGCAAAGAAGTGAAAACAGCTTCAAACTGTGTTAAATGGCGCGGCTAAAAGATAAAAGTTGTCTGTAACGTTTCTAGCTGTTTCATCCAGGATTTGTATAATTGATTCCACCGGCTGGAAACTAAGTTGGTCTCTGCTAAAGAAAACTCAAAGCTCTGCGTTGAATAACTCGATTAACTTTTCATTAAGACTATTCTTTCGTTCTTTTCAAACTCTTTTAAAATCCAAACAAATCTCGTTGGTTTTCCTACGAAGCAAACTTCCGTCATTGTTTTCTTTTGAGTCTTTTAACAATTCTTTTTAGATCCTATTCAGTGGAAGCAAAGACCACCAGCGACTAAAAATTTATGAACACTTTCTTTTGTTTCGATAATACGAGAATTGGATGAAAAGTCATGCTTACGGTTTTATAATTTATCAATAGATGGCAGTGCTGGCGCGCTGCAATCACTCGGACTGCTTTTATACAACAGTACTTCTACGCGCGTACAAGATGGCAGGCTTTACGCGAGTCGTTTATTTATATAAATATTGATAATTTACTGAGCTTGTTTTTTGTCGCGGGAGAAAAAAGAAAGGAAAAGTAGTGTTGCCAGTTCGTTTTAAGCATGCGGTAGGAAGTCTCTTAGCAATTGGATTCTGAAACGCCTAGCAACACTAAAAACGAACTGAATGTATAATAAATGTTTATGTAAACAAACGACTCGCGTTGAGTAAACATAAACGCATGTCTCTGAGTACGCGACAGCAGATTTACGTCAACACAGTTGCATTAAAAGCACTCATGTGGTTTCATTGTTTTAGAGAACACTCTGTATGCGCTTCTCTCATTACGCGCGTAGGAGCGCCGATGCATAAAAGGAGTCTCAATTATTCTTCGGCAACTCCTCTTTACGGTTTTACATCATCACTTTCCTTCGTCATATATGTTTTCTAACGGTGAATAAGTGTCTGTCTGAAGGCAGGGGAAAAAGAAGATCTAACCATCTTTTAAATGAGCGAGAAAAAGTTGTAAAAACGTTCTGGGATCAGAGCTGAAACGGGTCACCGGATCAATTTTTGACCCGGAGGGAGAAGCAGAGTGTTAGATCGATTTAGATAGACTAATGTGTAAAACAATGAGGTTCTGATTTAGCGTGATCGCGGTACATTCAAAAACATTGATCAAAACACTGCAAGATACTTAATGATCAGCACACAGAGTTAGGAATATAAATAGAGGGAACCTTAGGCTGTTTTGTTGGAGAGGGGAATGAAGCCAAGAGACGGAAGGGACGAGGCATTTCAGCAATGTTGACTGGCCCCATATTTAGAGACCCTCTTTTCCGAGTATTGCCTCTCTGAGGTGCACTCATCCTCCTATCGAAAAAGGCAATTCTTACAGTACTCGGTATAAAGGGACTCTAATAAGGGCCACACAAGATGGCTGCCGATGAACCTTAATTTGGCTTCATGTGACGTCATCTATGTTCTCTCTATTTTCTTCCTAACTCTATGGATCAGCATTTACTTTCCTTGTGTTTTCCATTCTTTCTATATGGAAAAATATGTCGTCGTTTATAGTCTACTGAATGGATCCATCTGTTTAAAGAAACAATTGGTTACGCATTTGGAAATATGGTATGAACCTCAACAGAAGTTCGAATTAACTATATGGAAACAGGTTAATTGAATGTTGATTTAGTACGTTCATATGAGGAATATTGGATTGATATGCAATATTATGTAGATGTTTAATAACATTGTAAACAATAGTTTGTGTACATTGTCAGCAGTCAGTGTATACAATTAATTTCATGAATAGATTGGAGAAATTAAATATTTCAATGGATATCTATAACTGTCTCGTATTCAGCTAGGATTTTCATGATTCTAATGTATTGGACGGATGCATTTTAGTATTTACCCAGTTATAGAAAGTAATCGGTTACCTAATCGAACCTACTCGAATCTGAACTGGGAATTGCTAAATAAACCAATTTAGATTCATAATTACTTGATATTCAATGTTAATTACAGAGTTTAACAATAACCATCATCATTTTGACTTATGTGTATCTGATTTAGTCAAGTGTACTAAATTCTATCAACGTAATAACACATACAGTCACAATATAACACAGAAATTTAATTCTTCCCTTGTTATACTCGTGTGCCTCGAACGTAGCGACAGTTGCGGCCAGTCCTGGTGCCTTCAGTTTCTAACCAAGGATGCTTTCTATTAGAACATCCTTGTTTCTAACCAACCCATGGATATAAATATGGTAGACGGATTGATTGGCCCAATACAATTGAAGGGTACACGGGAAGAACGATCAAGGTCCATTTTTGAAAGTTGTGAAAAAAACGCATTTTAAAGTGTAAAAACGAGAATTTGAAGTTATTTTTGCCTTTAGGCATCTTTGCTTTAGGTCGAAGAAATGCCTAGAGACCAAAAATAACTTTAAATTCAAATTTTTACACTTGAAAACGCGTTTTTTCTCACAACTTTCAAAAATGGACCTTGATCGTTCTTCCCGTGTACCCTTCAATTAAGCTGGGTCAACCTGACCCCTGTTTTCGATTAATCTTGCATGGTAAATTGGGATTTACTTGCGTCTTATTGGTTGGCCTATGCCTGAATGTGAGGAAGCAAAGAATGAATGAAGATCTAACTAAGGAAGAGAGAAGGAAGATTGGGATGTTTTAAATACATGGGGATTAAAATAGTAAATACGGCGGAAGTCGAACAGCGTCTCGCGCTAGGAATTTGAGAGAGGAAAATGTAAAGATACATGACCGCACCTAACCTTACCTAACCTCCACTTTCCCATGGTCACTAATTTAAGATAATGTACGAAAAATGCAAAAAAGCAATTATCAATAATAAATACGAGAATATGAAAATATATTTCGAAAGAAAAAAAAAAGTGTTGACCCAAGAGGGCTTTGAACCCGGGACTTTTCACTCAAGAAGCGAACATCTTGACCATTCGGCCACGAAGCCGAGTTAGGAAATGTCGGTTTCGTCGTTGTATTTACAGTGACTAGCGTCAGAGTATGTCAGTATGACGTCGTAGGTGACGACGACTTCCGTCGTGTTTACTATCTTAATCCTCACTAGTTTTAAATGTGGTATTGTACGGAACGTGATGTTAAGTTGTTGTTCTTTTTATCAATTACACCTGCCAGGTACCCGTGGTTATGCCGGATTCAATTTCGGTTCGGATCTCCCGTATTTAGATCCTTGTAACCAACCAACCGTCATTCTTTACCTATGTAACTGAACGAAGAAGAAGAAGAAGAAGAGCTTTTTTACCTCGTTCAGACGAAAATGAATATAAAATCAAGAGAAAAGAGAACATAAGTTTAGAAGGTAAAGATGGGATAAAGAGCAATTCTAAAGAATAAAGAAACTAAACCAATATAGAACGTAAACAATATTAAATTTAGTAAACATTTTTTTTTTTTTTACGAAACATAACGACTATTATGGTCGAAAGCTTCAATGATATCTTAGCCAATGAAATTAATAATTTCCCGCGAATGGCATTTCTCGGTGGTATTACGCGATCTTAGACTTGTGCTGCCATCTGGTGAGTAGTCCGGAGGACGGGAATTTTTGTATACTATATGCACAGGATAGCAAGATTCACTTATTATTTTCTTTGGTTAAACGTTGCTGCAGTAGTGCCAGCTTGTAGAATTAAACGCTCTCTGCCAGCAACAAAGTTCGTCCATAGTTTACGTATTGGTATAGTATTGGCTTTACTGAATCAAATCTGCCGGGAAAAGCAGCAGGAGTAGAAGGCGAGAGCGATAATTGGCAGCAGTCTGATCCAATCACGGAGTAGCTTCCTTATAGAGATTCGCATTCAGTATTAAGTCATCTGCAGAGCAGGGGGTGTACTGGTACTGGAACGCGCCGGATCGGCGTTTCGGTACTGCTTTTTGGGAGGAAAAATGTTTTATTTTACAAAAAAAAATATTGACTGAGTCTGATGAATCTTATCATTACCCCCACCCATACGAGACTGACAGTGCCACATGTGTCAAGTTTAATGGTTGTAAAATTGTGCGGCCCAAATCTGAGAGACTGAGATCCAGAGCCATATGTGAAAACGTGACTGCGAAAACACCGAACTGCAGATAACACCAGAACAAGACAAGCGAAAACCAACCAATTTGGAGGATTTTAATCCACTTGATAAGTTTTGTAACACATTAACACGTGGTTGTATCAAGATTGGGCTGTTTCAGTATTTAAAATAAAATATTTTGTGCTACGACATTTCTTCTATTAAATATTTCTTGTTCAGTTTCTAAAATATTCCATATTTTTGTCAATATTAACAATTCTGTTTTATGAATATCCCTCACTTTACAGTAATTGGTATGACATATGGAAAAAATTGAAACGTTCCGGTACTGGAAAATTTACAAGTGCACCTCTGCTGCAAAGCTTTTTAATGCATTGTTTAATGTTTACATTACTAACGTCTTACCATGGTTAACATTAACCAAAATCATTTTAGTAATGTGAACGGTAGTTACCGTTAACCCAGGTTTCAAATTTAACTAGCATCAACTTACGACGGTTATCTTGTAACGTTAGTAAGAAACGGCTGTCTAAACGCAAGTTAGTCATTAGGTGGGGCTCACTTCGTGAGTTGATTTCTTTCTTTATCAAAATATATAGTATCCTAACGGTGCGTATCACTTTTAAAGTATAAACGAATGATGGCAGAACTAATCTACAAAATGTGATGCTACAATTCATTTCTGTTCATTTTTTTAAATATAATTTAACCCTCTCCTGTGTAACAAGAAGATTCTTTACTCTACGGAAACTTCTTCCTGTTTCTTTACAGACAATGGTAGAACAAGCACGATAACCAAGCTAAGTTCGGTAGTCTGAACGCAAGTTAGTTTTACCAGTAAGTCTTACCATCGTAAAAGGTTAGTAATCTAAACAAGGCATAACTTGCATGTGGTCTCGAGGCATGGATTTAGATACGGGAGACGGATCTACTTCTAGAGACCCGAAATTAAAGCCAGCACAATCCATGCGAGTACCTGGCAGATGTAATTGATTAAAAAAAAACAACAACAACTGAACATCACGTTCCGTACAATACCATATTTAAAATATTCCAATCTTCCTCCTCTCTTCCTTAGCTAGGTTTTCAATTTTGCATCCATTCTTTGCTTCCACACGCCCAGGCATAGGCCAACCAATAAGACGCAGGTCAATCCCAATCATCCAGACAAGTCTAATCGGAAACCGGCGTCAAGTTGACCCACCTAAATTGTATTGGGCCAGTCAATCCATTTACCGTATTTACATCCATGTTCTCGAGGAGCATAACTCAGCAGTAAATCTTCTAGGCCGGCTTTCCATGCACGCGCTACATGATTTGCTTGTGATTGTGTTGAGTAATGATTACCAGGAAGTAAAAACCACCCCTGCGATGCGGTGGGGGGCGCCGATGTCGTGACACAGTAATAATAATAAAGGGCGCACCAACTGAAAGTTGCTGGGGGCGGAGCCAGTTAGTTACACTACTGTTGGCTGCTCATAAAAATCGCAAGCAAAGCACACGGTTAACGCGTACATGAAAATCCGGCCTTACAGTGTTGGCATCTCGTTAATGTATTTTCTTCTTCATTACTGGAAAACTATGTTTTTGGAGTAACTTATTAGCAATAAATATTTCAGTAACGTAGAAATTTATGGACACGAATGTTCAATCATCCTATGCGTGCAGACAAAACTGCGTATATACGTATACATATATGTAAATACGTATACGCATTTTATCTATGAAATTCTACAGATTGAATGACAAGGGACTAAATTGAACGAAGCCCAATTCGTACAATATTCTGCATCTAGAATTTCTTTTCTCATACATACCTAGCGGGGTTGGGGGTCGACGGTATATAAAAAAAAGAAAGAGAAAACGGGTTCACAATTCAGTAGGTACTTCACCAACTGCATTCCCACTTAGACTTGGAATTTCGAAAAACGTGTGAGCGGAGAGGAAATTGCGTTCCAAAAACCGTGTCTATATAAGCACGTGTGTGTGTGAGAGAGAGGGGGGGGGGGGGGATTAAGTGGAAAAGAGAAGAGGGAAATAAAGTTAGGATGTAGAAGGGGAACAAGTGCAGAGATAGGAGAAGTTCGTGAAGAATATGTGAGCATGTGTAAGTGTGTGTGTGTGACGCGGGTGGAGGGTGATGTGCTAGACAATTCCCCACCCAACCCCCAACCCCACCAGTTGAAATTGAATTCGTCAATTTCCATTTTACGAAGATACGATTCTTGAAGCCTTTCTCGTATCAATGGATGATGGTGGTGGTCGTTGATATGTCTGCCAATTTGTCCCAAAGATTTTGGTACAGAAAAGAGAAGTGCTGAAAAGCGGGATTGGGGGTGGCTGACTATTCGATCTTTCAAACAAGTTGGAAAAAGCAGGATTGCAGACCGCATACATTTTACCACGTACCATTTAAAACCATGGTAGAAGAACAAAGTTTTTACCTCAGCACTGTTCGTTGAACCGATATTGTACATGAGTAAGTTTGTGCTTTATAACCTATTTTCGAGTTTCTCGTCTCGTCGTGTATTATTTTCAATGGTCTTACGATAATTTCGTGCAACCATCTTCAAGAAAATTACGCAATTTTAACATTTTTCTTCTCGGTTTTTATCTGAACTTAAAACTTGTCCTCGTTATTGAAGTTCTGATTACGTATTGTTATTTCAATCAATTATTTTATTATTCTTTCGAAATAATTATTGGTTTTGGTGAATCACATCTGTTGATAAAATTGCCATTAACCATCCTAAACAAACGGGTGAGCTTCTAACAGGTTCTACAGTTTTTGGTGCAATCCAAACCACTCAGATCAGTGGATTCCGGCCGGAATTGAACCCGTGATCACGAGCACAGAAAGAGAGCTCGCTAACCTCTCGACACCTAGAAATTCCCTTCTGCACAAGCCATTTTCACCTGTAAACATTTAACTTTAAAAGTTAATTTTCCACCAAGTTAATAAAACGGACCAGTGGCGGCGTAAGGGGACTAGCGGTTCCCTGTACCCGGGCCCCACCTCCCGAAGGGCCCCTGCCAGTCGGCGACACAAGTGAATAATAGTTTCTTAAAATTAATCAATGGAGCACATCTATGGTGGTCGGTGATGTAATAGCTATGCCGTCTCAGGACTCTTACTTGTGCGCTTAACTGTAATCTGATAAGCATAGCTTAAACAATCTAAATAACCATTCTCATGTCGTCTGTAGTGTTAAAATCTTGATACAGTAGAACCTGGATAACTCAAAAAACAGAAGGGAAAAAGATAACGTTCAAGTTATCGAATATATCGACTTACGAGGGAACAAACATTCCCAACTGTTCAGCCGATATTTACAGGGAAATATTCTTTTTCTCAGTAGGTTTTAACCTGTAATGCACGAAAATGACATCCATAGGCCCAGCCTTTTTGAAAATTTTGAATACTTTTTTTTTTTTTTTTTTTTTAAATATCGATTCGTGGCTATTTGTACATTGTAAGAAATAGGTATGAAGACACTTGTCGTGATAAAACCGTTGTAGGAATATGATCCAACCTTTGGGAAATGACAATAGGTGAAGGGCTACATCTGGTGGTGGTATGAGAATCATCGTCGCCATCTTGGATTCGACTCGAGAATTCTCCAGGGTCGCGGGTTCGAATCCCGTCTGGCGCATGGATGTTATATAGGTTAAAAAAGAATGCACTCAAGTAACAGAGACGGGCCGAATTCTAAAAAATTATCTAAAAATTTAGCGATAACAATTGTCGCAAGTAAGGTGATTGTTCATCTTCCTAAACTTCGACTTCGACTTCGGGGTGGAATAGGGAAGATGAAGGGGAAATGGATAAAATTTGAGATATCAAAGAATTCGAGCAGTGATTCCGCCAGATCCCCCTGTGGACGGTGTCCCCCCAAAACCTCGACAACACCTCCCTAACTTAAATTTTTGTTGTTGTGAAAAATCGATAGAAACCGTACAAAAACTCCATTTACACACACTCCCAATTTTGACTTTACACCCCACAAATTGAAAATCCTGGCGGAAACCCTGAATTCAAGTTATAAAGATCCCACTGTACTATTAATGAAACCTGAAATTTAGTGACCGAGGCTCAGTGGTAAAGCATTGGCTTACATTCGGGAGGTCATGGGTTCAATCCTAGCGGACGACCATCCTGACTGAGGTTTTCCCACAATTTTTCCTCAGTCACACCAGGCAAATGTGGAAGATGGTACCTTCAACTTAGGCCCTGGTCGATACCTTCCCATATCCTTTCCCTTCCCCTACCCCAACCTTTTAGATGCGTTAAGGCCATAAATAAAATTCAAAAACTGACTTTTAGCGGTTTTCGCTTATGTCGCACCGTTTGGGATGTAGGCCAAGCTACTTAATTACCATGTATGATAAATTAAGAAGATAATAGCTTGTTTTTCAAGACGGTACATTTTTTTTTACTCCAGTAATTGGTACCACTGGATTCTAAAATCTTTGCTTTTGGTAAAAAGAATTTCTATTCGGGAATCTCATATGTTTTAAGAGCCTTACAATGAGCAGGGTTGCTTTTTAATTACCCACCTCTTGATGATTTTTTTTTACCTCTATGCTGTTGCCTAAATTATCAAAACAGAACAAAAAAAACTACAAGAAGAGGAAGAAGAAGAAGAAGAGAAAGACGACCATATTAATTTCTCATCTCCGTTTTTCTCTCTTCCTCTCCTTTATCCAGAGTTCGCCTTCCATATTCATCTCATTTCACAAGTGTAATAAGATTACTGTGAAGTGAGATGAGAGGAACACGCGGAGAACATTCAGCTGGGAGTCTTCTCTAATTTTACACCGTTGGCAAAGAAAGAGTGGACGGAGAAAGATGCGATTAAAACCGGAGGAAGAGAGAAAATGGTTCCCTTTGGGACATTTCGCTCTAGTACACCATTGTTCTAAATGTCACTGGAATTGTGCATATGAAATTTATAATTCAATTAATTCTTTCAAACTTTTTTACATTGATGACTTTTCAAGTGATCTGAATTTGAATATATTTAAGTCCTTTAGGCGACTTTGGTTCAGGTCGGATGGATGACGATGAGATGAATTGGTGGAATGAAGAAAATGGGAGGAAACGGGACAACCCACTCACACGGTGTTCGTCCACCATAAAGTCCATAAGCTGGGATCGAAACGACGACCCCCAGCACCAGAGCTGAGCACTCTACCATTGAGCCACCACGACCTTCGAGTGAGGATTGTTTGAATTTACTGATGGCATTTAGGTACTGCTAGGTCAGGCCGGGTTAGAGTGGGGGAGAGCATGCGGGAAGGATTCGGCCACGACCTGAGTTGAAGATACCATCCTGTCATTTGCCTGGTGGGATTAAGGAAAATCCCTAGAAAACTCTCAGTCACGATCGTTGACCGTTGAACCGAATCCAGGATGTCACAATCGCGTCTACTAACCTTTATAATATTATTGCAACGAAAAGCTTTTCGGGTCAATGAGCGAAAAAGCATGAGCCAAAACGAGATAATACCAAAAGGGAAAATTAGTCATTCTGTTCAATGATAATATATGAACACCCTTCACATGAATTTCGAAGACAAACGTCTCCTTTCATCTTATATGTCCATGTCATTGACACACGAACGACGTGAAAAGTTTATTTCAGCGTCAACATCACCGTTAGTTTTCTTTTTTATATTTTTTGTCTGCTTTTCCCTTTCTTTTATCATCAGTGTCTCTCTCTTTCTCTTTCCCAAATAATACTGAAACTAAAGTTTACTCTGTATTTCTGAAAGAAAGATTGCACTTTCTGAGATGGTGTATTTCTTGGAAATCCTCAGTCACACACTACGAAGAAAATCGTCGCTTCGCTTCGAATTCTCGCTTTATTTTCTTCTATTATTGAAGACTCTTTCTTGCCTGTGATTACTTCTAAGTTTTTTTTCTTTTTCTTCTTTTTATTGACGCTGTTTCGTAGTCTTCACTGCTGGAAACCAATCACATAATCTGTGAACCCACTATACACAGTGATTACATTCGTCGCTTTTTAATCAAGGCCGTTTCTCTTACCCGTGTTCGACAGATTGAACAGCAGGCAGAAGTCATTAGTGTTCTGAAAGCGGCAGATCCTTCAAGGCAGGCTAAGCCCTCCCCATGCATCCTGATCTTGTGCTTTTACCTTTGTCAAAGCCTACTATGATATTTAGTGCCCGCTGTGGGTGAGTTGTAATGCCCGCTGCCTTGTAATCAAAGGGCTCCCGGGTTTGATTCCCGGTAGAGGCGCAAGTGGTTCGAAACGCACCTTAAACTGTAAGTCCCGTGCTTAGGACCTCATTTTCATCTGATGGAAGGCTAACCCAAAACTTACGTGAAAGAAATTATTTTTCAATGTCCCCATTTTGCGTGATTTTTTTTAACTTTCAATTCCATTGTCCACAAAAAAATATTTTATGACTTAACACTCTTTGCACAAGCACCCGAGAATTATAAGGGGGTTCCGAAACACTGTATCTAACCGGGAATCAAAGCTACCTATTAATCCAACGGAAAAAACCAGAGCTGAAACCGGGTCACTTTTGGTGACCGGGTAACCCGAACACAGCTGACCCCTCAATCCAGTCCGGAACATAACCCGAATGATCCGATTGACCTTGTCTGGAAACTATGGTCTGAGAATTCTCAGTGTCGTATATTTCGTGTTCTGAGGGTTAACGCCTCCGGTCCCGGTCACCCCATCAAAGAAACGTAAGGAAATAATTTAAAACTCTAGTCTTCCCTCCGGGATAGTGGGTCGAAATCCAGTTACTGGGTCAGGCCGTGTGCCAAGCACTGACCCAGTCCAATATTTGACCTGAATGACACCCAATGGACCCGGTGACCCGTTTCAGCTCTAGAGAAAAATAGGGAACGGAGAAATGATGCGGCATGATTTTATTCGAAAATTTTACAAGCATCTGCAATTTGAGGTAAATAGTTTCAAAATCAGGCTCGAACCTATTATAATTCTTCGATTTCGAATTGCGAAATCTGCTGAGAAGTGAGCGCAGGAGATGTAAAATTACCACTCCACCATGGCTGTTACATGACGAAGTACTTTCGTGCGAACTGGATAAAATGGAGCAAAACACTTTCGTCTTTCTAAGAAATACTGACATAACCTGGCAACTCTGTTGAAACGTATAAAGAAATAAAACGAAAAGCGAGCCTTGGCCCCCATCTTCCAATAACCTCATTTCTATCGATGATATCTCATAAAAGGCTTGTAACCAGAAAACACCTCCTCTGTGTCTATAAAAAGAATATATATATATACGCACACATAAATACAGATACAAACAAATACATCCACACGCAAACCTCTAACACTCACTGTGAGAAGCACGTGTTTTCTTCTTTTCTTCACTAGTGATCAATAATTTCTACCTTCCCTGAATTCTTGTGTGAGAAAGAAAAGAAACCGCACATAAAAAGTAAATCTAAGGTAGAATGGAAGGCGTTGCAAAGGAAACCACGAAACGATTTTCTATCAAAATGATAAAAGGCTGCTGTAATTAGGAATGGTGGAACATATACCATATTAATGAATAGATAGACATTCAAATAAAGGGTGTAATTTATTTGTTTATTTTTATGGACTGCACTGGCAGCTATGGCCTTAACCTGGCACGTATAAGAGATTACGTCCCTCGGCGATCAGTCTTCACGAAATCATTCCGGCATTCGCCCAGTGAAACTGAGGAAACTTCTGGAAAACCTTGTATGGTTCCTTAGCATTGCAACAATAAAATGACGCGACGCTTGGTAAGTTTGTGGACGAAACACCAAGGAAAATGTTACTGCCTATTGTCTTCGGTTTTATTACGTTTAGTCGTTCATGAAATATACAGAGACAATACTTTTCATACCACCTACGTACTGTATCAGAGCTGAAACCGGATCATTTTTCATAACTCGACCGGACCCGGTCCGAAACTTGATCTAATTGACCCTCTGATCCAATCTTGACCCAGTGACCGGTCTTGTTCCTTGTTTCAAATCAATCCATATTTATATTGAGTGAGATTCCTTGAGAAGTGAGCTTATGTGTGGGAGCTTCATATTTGAGAGTTTTAAAAGATTTTAATGCTTTGTAACACCCTGTGTATCTTGTTACATGGAGTGGCGAAGCCACGACATTATTTCCCAAGATTTTAATAGAAGAGAAAATCAAATCTCCCCCACGTTCAGTGTTAAACATGAGGGAGATATTCGATTACGTCGTATGACAGCATATTTCCAGACTCTTCTTGTTTGTATCAAGGATCGTGCGGCGACAAAATTCAACTTGTAAACCAACCAACTGCCAGTTTCGTCGGGAAACAGTAAATTTTTTTGAGCTGTAGGTCCTCTCGACCCTGAGTGGGTCATGAGAAGTCGCTATAGTGGACATAGGTTCACCCTG
Organism: Lepisma saccharinum; assembly: GCA_022664845.1. NCBI lineage: Eukaryota > Metazoa > Arthropoda > Insecta > Zygentoma > Lepismatidae > Lepisma > Lepisma saccharinum. Next base: position 17,613 of record JAGDQP010007130.1, read on the forward strand.
CCGCCTGCACCACCTAAATTAGCGCAGTAGATTCTGGAATTCCCCGTTTTCATCACTTTTGCCGTAGGAAAAACCAAGAAGCCCGCCCAGGATTCGCAAAATGGCTGCATGACGGTCCACCACGCAGAGTAGCGTCTCCCAAACGGGGGACGAAGCTACGTTATACACCAAAGTGTTGATTTCTAAGTGCTAAGTTGCTTTATTAAACATCATTAATAAGTTTTCCATCAATGAGTTTGTTTTGTATCAAACAACATGGAGGAACAGTGGTTCGAAGTTCACCTGGATTACATAGCTCCACAATGGGTTGTATATATAGGCCTATATATCGTTACGAGTGAAGTGGAACTGAGAGATCACTGACAGCCGCGAATCACATTATTATCAAAATTGGTGTTATTATAAAAATTGTTGTCCCAAGTGCTTGTGCTCTCGTCTTGTGCTGTTTCCTGGAAGTGATACTAACAACAAGAAGGGGCAACAGACTTTGCCAATATCCTTTTTATTAGCACCAGCCCGCGCTTCGTGAACGCGATCCACGAATTACACGTTGCGTAAAGGTGCAGTTCCGTTTGTGCGATTGGCGCATACGAAGGTCGCATGCAACTGCTGCACGCCCCACTGCATTCACACGTTGAAGGGAAATCAGTGAAGGTGGTTTGGTTTGCGCGTTGGACGAATGGTGTCGCTAGCAACTGTTGCAACGACTCCTTCGCAGATCAGTCAAGGCTGTCAAGCTGCAGCAGTCGCAAGCGTTGCATTATATTATGCGCAGTTTACATTCGTGTTTTCATTGAATCTTGAGTATTTTGTGCCAAATATGACCTTCAGCAGATGAGGATTGAAAGCTACGTCAAGAATTGGACGAAAATGCTATGAAATTGTTGGTAAAACCCGAAAGAAAGAGAATACATGCAAACCTGTAGTACGTTTGGTCTTCAATAGATGGCAGCATAGTATACAAACAAATTGAAGTAACACTATTGTTTTAAATTGAATGAAAGTTGAGTTTAATTTAAAGTGTTGTTTATATTATTATTATAGTTGTTTGTAATCACGTCTAAAATTATGTTACTGTAAGAAATATTGTTTACAGAAAGATCTTAAACTCGTAATGCACGGAAAGTAAATCGTATAAATGTATAAAGTACAGTAAAACGTCCCGCGGTGCGAAATGCACATACGAAACTACCCAACGAAATGCTTCCGTCGCACGCATTTGCTGAATGCGGTCATCGCATACGCCCAAGACGACCATCGCCTACACGAAACCGCACCAGCCGATACAGTTAAGAAAATAAATAATAAAATTATATTAATGGGCACTTAATTTATGTAAGTATTTATTAAGGAATTACTGACCATTTCTTACATATATGTGGCATGAATACATGATAAAATGTATTTGTTATAAGAATAACCAATTTATATTTAGTTCGTATTTTCAAGATCGTAAATGCCTGTGTTTGTATTTCCTTTTTGATTAAGTTCTTGTAGCTGAGGCAACATTTAGGTAAGGAAAAACTGTGTATGTAATTGTAACAAATTATCTACGGCTTTACCTCTCTGATACGGACTAGCCGAAATAAACTCGTTACCACAGTGTAATAAGTAGACAATCTTTAATGCCAACCACCTATTATAACAGGAACACCAGAGTCGTCAAAATTACACAGATGCTTTCTTATTTACAAAAAAGGAATGAAGACATGTAGCTAATAATTCCGTTTTGTTCAAAGTTCATTCTTCTTGAATTACGCGGCTTCACCACGCTATAAGACACCATAGCAATTCTCCCCCTCCCCTCTCTGAAGAAGGAGTCTCTAGGTTTCATAATCCTTAGCCCAATAGGGTTATCTCTTCTAAACCTTTGCGACTTTCTTACTTCCTTAATTGCTGTGTGTTGTGAACTACCCTGCGCTTGGTCGTTAGCCATTTCTATACACCAGTCAGAGTCAACTTGTTTTGGATCCTGGTAATTATTTGAACTAGGTTTATCGAAGTATAATTGATGTTTATGAAACATCCTTTGACGCTGTCCGATTTGTACTAGATACGTATTTGCTCCCAGTTATTTAAGTAAGTTACCTTGAATAAAATTGGGAGTCTTCTTTTCATGATTATTGACCCAAACTGTATGTTGATTTACTTCACTAGATAATAACTGCTGACCTGAGTTATCCTTTATATTGTCCTTGACTAAAGAATAATCTGTTCTAGGTTTGTATTTAAACAGATAATCGTTTGGCGATAAACCTGTTCCGCGGGTAGGCATACACTTCAGGGCATTGAAAATATCATGTAGCCAACATTTAACTTCGTGTAGCTTGGGAACGAAACCTATTTCTATGTACTTCTTATGTAGTGCTTTTTTAATTATCTGGACTCCTTTTTCGGCCAACCAATTACTCGGCGGATGGAATGGTGGAGAATGTATGAGATTTATTCCTTTAAGAAGGCAAAATCGTTCAAACAGCTGACCAAAGAAGGGCGGACCGTTATCGGTCACGATAGTTTTTGGATAACCATATGTTTCGAACAAATTCTGCAAACAGTTACATGTTTCTTCCGTGTTAGTTGATTTAACTAACCAACTTATTATTAGATTAGAAAAACTATCCATAGCGAGTAGAAATTAAAAACCTTTCCATTCCCCAAAATCTAGGTGAATACGCTCAAAAGGTTTGGACGATTTTGGCCAGTGTATGTAATTTACTCTGGGTGGTTTATTTCTCATCTTCAAACACGGTTCACAATCATCCACAAATTCTGTGATGTCCTGTTCGATTCTTGGCCATCAGACTAAATCTTTTACTAAAAATAACATATTTTTTTTTTTGCCCCAGTGTGCTGTTTATGCAATAGCTGTAAATAAGGCAATCTTAGCTTTGCAGGTAAAATCACGCGGGAACCAAGCCATAAACAACCATCCTGATACGTTAATTGATACCTTTTTGCAAATATAGCCCTCAACTCAGGAGTATCATGTTCCGTCCGTAATTGCTTTGGCCACCCTTGAACAATCCATTTTTTTTATTTGCTGACTCATCCGATCATTCCCTGTTTCTGTTTTTACTTGTTCGGCTAGAATTGGCAAAACCTGTATTTGTTGTACATAGTGACTAGAAATCTCACTATCGCCCGTTTCTTCATTTAGTGGGAGCCTTGATAAAAAGTCCGCTAGTTCTACTTTCTTAGTGTATATTATATTAAAATCATACGCTGCTAGAAAAAGAGCCCATCTTTGTAATCTAGGTGCTGCTGTATTCGGTACCTCGTTACCATCAAAAATTAGCTTGACAGGTAGTGAATCTGTCATAATCTTGAATTGGCGTCCACACACATATTTGTGAAATTTGCGTATAGCAAATATAACTCCCAACGCCTCACGCTCATATTGAGCGTACGCCCTTTCTGCTGTGGTTAAAGTCGCTGATGCACAAGACACTGTTTTCATACGCCCATCTTCTAAATTACATAGAACTGCTCCTACCCCATCTTGACATGCATCCGTGATAATTACAATTTCTGCTTCAGGGTTAAACGGATGTAAAATATTGGCCTGAGTAAGCAAAGATTTAATGTTGTCGAATTCCATTTGCTGTTGTTTTTCCCATTGCCACTTGACATTTTTCTTCAATAACATGTACAAAGAAGGCAATTTGGCTGACAACATAGGTACATGTCGATGGTAAAATGCCACCATACCTAAAAAGGATTTTAACTGTTGCGCACAGGTAGGTGGAGGACATTCCAAGATAGGGCGTAACTTCTCTGGTGAAATGGATATACCTTGTGATGAAATTTCGTGTCCTAAATAAGTGAT